>JAVGWN010002117.1:0-11468 GCA_034552555.1 Semaprochilodus insignis
AGAGAGAGAGGGAGAGGGAGAGAGAGAGAGAGAGAGAGAGAGAGAGATTTTGCTGACAGTTTTTTCTGTCCCTCTCATACCAGAACAGAGGACAGTTACCCTGAACTTACCCTTTATTGCAGCTTACTACTGTTTGACACTGCTACACAAATAACTGTACCATTATGCATCAGTGTCACTGTATCAGCAGTAGGTTCAAACTTCTATTACTTCTAAGCTTATTAATTCCTGTTACTTCTATGACTTTGGCCTAAAAGTAAATCAGCTTGTTTTCTAGACAAATTCGGACAAATTTAGAGCCAGAATTGCTCACAGCAGGGGTGATAGGAACCAGACGTCCATAACATCTTGAGAAGCTACCGTGACAAAGAGTAGAAATGGTTACAAATATCTTGCCTGAGACAGTGTTTAAGATACTTATAAGTTTTGATCTAAAACCTATTTTCTTTTCATTTATATGGGGTACACGGAGGGGGGTTTACCACTGCTTTACCAATAGTACACATCAACATCATATATTCAAGTAAATAAAAGGTAAATAAATAAAACATATGAATAAAGCTAAATAAAATGTGTGTGTTTGCATGGAAGACATCATGCCTACCGGTTCCTATCATCATCACTGTAATGTTTCACATGAAACCAGTCTAAATGGATTTCTTTGCAAACTAACAATGTTAGCAATAACTGCTGAAACATTGCGAGTTTGGCATCAAATTTCATTCTTTCACACCCTTCAAGTGCTGTCTCCAGCGGTGGAAAGCACTGCCAATGTTGAACTGGTGGTGGTGGTCATAACAGTTGTTTGCCAGGAGCTTAAGACATAGTTGTGTTTACTCTTCCTTTTATTAGTTACCAGCCCCTAAACAATATAACCAGGAGTATAACCTTTAAAATCATTGAGGAGAGGTTAGAAAACAGCATCAGGGCAGCAGTGCTACCTCTTTATCCTCTCATGTTGGACTGATGGCAGGCTTGATGCTACAATGACTGACCTCTTCTGGCACAAAGTGGTATTACGGGACAGGACAGGGTGGGACTAGCTGGTTAGCATGCTAATTTCAGTAGCTATCTCTTCAACATGATACACAGACATCTTTGAAATCTTTGGTTCAAAACTGGTTCTGATTCTAGCTTTCTCTTTTCTCTCCTCTCTCTCTTCACATCTACACATATATGAGAGGTCTTGGGAATGTTTTTGACAGCTAACACCTCAGCAGTGTCCCAGCTCTCAGGTTTTTGGCCCCAACATGAGTTATCACATAATGATTATCTCACACGTTCTTGTTCCTTACTAAACAACACGATGACCAATATTTTGCACTAAACCTTGAGATGAGAACAGAAAGAAGCCAGACTCATGCTGACAGCATCATTTAGATGTGCAGTTCTTTCCCTGGAGAACGGTGTCCATACGTGGCCCGACAGCTCCTATCAGTCTGGTGGGATGGCAAATGATTTTGTTTGGGGTTTGGAGATTAAAGTGAAACACGACATGATGGAATCATAATTCCCTGGGTACTGCTGCAGAACGTACAGGCCTTTCCACAGTTTGTGGAATGAGTAAAATACACCCCAACACACACACACGCACAGTTTGTGGAATGAGTAAAATACACCCCAACACACACACACGCACACACACGCATGCACACACACACACAAAAAGCCTGAAAGGACAGGATCAAAAGCTTGCTCTCTGTATAGGTCTAGTGGATCAAAGTGGAAAAGGCCACAGGACAGAGAAACAAAAGGCAAAGACGGGATAAAATACAGCTAGACATTGTATGTTATGGCTATCTGTGTTCTATGTTTAATGCAGAAGTCGTGTAAGTTTACAGCAGAATATCAATGAAGTTAAAAAACAATGCTAGAATTTAACTTCTTAACACTCAGAAGCAGCAGTCGTTACCAGAAATGGCAAAAGCATGGTGTAATTAATTATTTCTCACCTATAAGCTCAGCAAGCTTTCTAGCTTTCTTTTGTCTCTGTTTCTCTTCTGTTACTTCCATGTGCTTCTGTTTGTTTTGCTCACTCAAAGACCCCTTGAAAAAAGGCCTGGGTCATTTGTCATTAGTTTATAGTTTATTTACTCATTGACTGTACTTACTGCTCGTTATTTCACTTTAAATAAGCTGATAATGTATTCAATCATAATCTACTGATTTATTGTTACATTTTACCTCCAATCTGCAGTCTTGTGTGGAGTACAGTCCTTGAGCTTTACTGGCCACTGTCCTGTACCACCACCACCTACTCAGATGCCTCCCTTTGCTCAGAGCTAACTGGACATTTTATCCATGAAAAAGGCATTACATCCAATTATTTGGCTTATTAAGGAAATTATTACTAATTACCTATTACTCATATAACTTTTCAGTATCAACTAACTGCTTTTTGTGTCCCTTCGACAAAGTGAAAATCTTTTTTGTAACAAGTAACGATTCCCTACAGTCAAATATAACCACCGTATTGGTTTTATAGAAGTTACCACCCAGTTGCATGCAAGTTTGTACATCCCTGATATACCGTAGTCACATTTTGTTGTTGATATGAAAATAAGTACAAAACCTCTACAGAGAACACATTTAGTATTTGCCAAATTTAACATACTGGGGAAAAACCATGGCACATTTAATATTTTAGGTCATATTTAGCCCTAAAATATGTTACTCTCAGATCAATAGAAACTGGGTAATATAATTGGCAGAAAAATTCTGTAGTGGTAACTTCTCACTTTCAAATTATTTTTTGAAAATGTGTGCATTTGTCCAGTCATGTTTAAACTTTTGCCTACAACTGTAATTCAGTGTAGTTAAATAAATTTACTATTTAAAATCCCAGACCTATTACATGCTAAGCCTTATTATTCAGTAACTACAGCAATTACAATGCAAAGCTTTTGGGTTGCGGCAATGGAAGGTAATGGAAGTGTGTAGTAACACTGTGGGAATGCTGGTGGATCGTGGCCTTTTAAGTGGTTAACAATGAGCCAGCAGTGTCAGGGGCTAACATTAATCAGCAGAAAGTCATAGAGAGAAAGAACAGTAGTTTCTAAACTTCTGCTACTCTGAACTTCTTTTAAACAGTCCAATTCACGTCCAACTCTATCTGAACTAATTTTCAAGCAGAGCTCTTCAGTCTCTGGATTTGCAGGTTTTTTTGGGTGTGTTATTTGCGTCCGTGTTGTTTTTCCAAGACGTTTTCTTTGCTGTGTAATTACCCAGACACAGTTATTTCCTGCATGACAGATCGCTTGCTATAATTGGCTGTTTCCAAAAGGGAAAAAAGGGAGAGTGAGAATCAGGTGAATTGGAACCCTTTCATTATTCTTCTTCTCATTTTTGTGTGTGCATGTCTGTGTGTGTGTGTTTGCGTGTGTGTGTGTGTGTGTGTGTGTGTGTGTGTGTGTGTGTGTGTGTGTGTGTGTGTGTCACCTTGTTGGTGGAAAGTTCCACCTCTTGATTGGGTTCGGTTCGTAATGAAGGTCTAGGGGTAAAGGTCAGGATACATCAGATAGCATAGAGGCCTTTAAGTGTGTGTATGTGTAGAAGTTTCTTTTCTCTAAAGCTACCCCTCAGACTCTTCCACTGACATACTGGCATCCTCTAGCCTTTATTACTTGTACTGCGTGATGTATTCGACTGAGCTGTGGATGAATTTGATGTGCAGCTCCATCAATAATACAAGTGTGGATCAAAAGGGAGAAAGT
The DNA here is from genome assembly GCA_034552555.1 of Semaprochilodus insignis. Taxonomy (NCBI): domain Eukaryota; kingdom Metazoa; phylum Chordata; class Actinopteri; order Characiformes; family Prochilodontidae; genus Semaprochilodus; species Semaprochilodus insignis. The sequence goes on from JAVGWN010002117.1 coordinate 3,714, forward strand.
AGTACATTCTCCATCGCATCACATCTCAATCAAATTCTCCACTCACTACCTATCTGGAGTACATCATGTAAAGCTCGCTTTCACCCGTTATCCACCTCTACATGAAGTCTTATTTCCATCTTTCTCCTTCCTCCGCCTTTGCTTTTCCCTCTGTTTGTCCTGGAGAGAGCGATCGATGCCTACTTGTCTGGAGAGTTTAAAATCCGCAGCTCTGATGATGATGAATGAATGCGCCACAGAATCCGCAAAAAAACATCCTGCGAAGATATGGAGAAGAGAGACAGAGGTGGACATTAGACACAAAGAGGCAAGAAATGAAAACAGAAGGGAAAGTATTCACAAAGAAGGAACTATAACAAAGAACATAAGAAAGACACATCTGCTGAACGTTCCATCTGCACACTTTATACAAGGCTTGCTAAACAGGCCTCGACCTGGTCCTTCGAAAAACTCGAAAAGACCTTGGTGAACTGGTGAAGAACTTTCACATAATTTGCAGGTTCCTAAAACTTTCAGCATGCTTTTCACACTCATGTCAGCCACAAAATGGTTCTTTAAAAAAGTCCATGTCCTACATTTGTCTTCATTTTACTTTGATTCCTGAGGTCAATATTTATGTGGTCATTTGTACCAAACACACCCTGCGATGGAGTGGTGGTCTGTCCAGGATGTTTTCTGCCTTCTCCCCAATGAGCACTGGGATAAGCTCCAGCAAACCCTGCCCAACCCCCATGACCCAGAAGGATAAGCGGTTCTATTTTTAGCGAATAATTAGACATATGAAGATGAATGAATGAATACATGAATGAATTAACCGGATGCTCTATTTTAACAAATAATTAGACATATGGAGATGAATGAATGAGTGAAGAAATAGGATCCCAGCTTTGAGCAAATAATAAGACAGGAAGATGAATGAATGACCGAATGAATGTTATGCTCCATTTTAGCAAACAATTAGACATTTGATGATGAATGAATGACTGAACGTATGAAGGAATGAACAAACTAATGAATAAATGAATGAATAGATGAAAGGGGATTTGGAGGCCTCTCTGGTGGAATTATGTGTGATAGATTTGTTATCTACAGTGTATTAATGCTGCTTTGTTTGTGTGTTTGCTGTTTGTGAAGTCTTATTGTTTTCCGTGAGTTCTGAGCTGTAGTTCTGTCTCTTGGGTTTTCTTTAAGTCTTGTTTTTTCTTCTGGTTTAGTGAACACAGGTTTGCTTGGACTGTTGCTGTCTGTGGTATATAAACCACTGTCTGTTATGATTTAGGCTGCGCCCAGAAACCCATAAAGTTATTGCTTCTCCCTAACAACCTTCCTTTTCTCCTTTGTGACCCGAAAACTGATTTCGTAACCCTGTTGTACCAGGTGTTCAATAGCAAATTCCTGCCAAAGCAGCGTCCAGCACCAGAGTGTGTTTCCAGTAAGTCTTGTACAGTGTTTGAAGTCATTGCATGCAAATAAACAAGTAGTAATCCAAGTATAATTTACATTCTGCGTTTTGTTTATGTTTATAATAAGTTTATGTTTATTTTAATAAACTGATTTGGTAAGGAATGAAATTTGATTTGTTTGTTGTAAGTGGTGTCACTGTATTATGGCCAATCAAACACTTTGCGTCAAACTCTGCCTTTTATCATTCCCCCTATCACTGTACTTACAAACAGCCTGCAGGTTGTAATCCACCAGCGTTTGAATTCAAAATAGTGCCTAAAAGATGAAACTGTGGGCTAGTAATGAGATCAATAACTAAATAATAATGTGATTTCAAACAGGTGATGTCAACAGGTGATTGTAATGATGATTTGGTACAAAAGCAGTATCCATGAAAGGCTGAGACTTTGAGGAGCAAAGATGGGCAGAGGATCTACAGTTTGCCAAAACAAATCCGTGAGAAAATTATTGAAATGTTTAAAAACATTGTTCTTTAAAGAATAAGTGGAAGAGATTTGCATATGTCTTCCTCTACAGTCCACAATATCTTTAAACGATTCAAAGCATCGAGAGGAATTTCAGTGCATGAAGGCACAAGCCTAAGCTGAACAACCGTGATCTCAAGGCAATGCAAACCCACATGCAGCACACATTACAAAAGGCATGGCTGTGGAAGAAGAGGGTACAGGTACTGGACTCGCCTGCCTGCAGTCCTGCCTTGTCCCTAATGAAGGAGAATTTTGAAATGAAAAATGTGACAACAATGACCCCGTACCTTTGCACACTTTAAGACATGTTTGCAGGAAGAATGGGACACAATAACACTTGAAATACTTCATATCCTCTGTGCCAAAACATAATTTAAGTGCTGTGAGAAGGAATGGCCACATTAGAAAGTGGTAAATGCTTTATCAGCCCAACTTCTTTGGAATGTGTTGCAGGCCTGAAATGCAGGAATGGATGCATGTAATAATACAAATAAAGTTAAAGATAAAAGGACAAAACATGAAATCTTGGGTTCATGCTGTCTGCAATGAAATGAGAGTCACAGTAAATGTAAGAAATACTGCAGTTTTTTTAATGTGCATTTTCCATGCTGTCCCAACTTTTGATTTGGGGTTGTAGAAACTTTTGATTTGAAGATGCATCTGTATTAGCATTACAGAGAAGTGGAACATTTACAGTCACTTTCAAAAGATTTGAGCTTGCTTGTTCAGTTTGCATTTTCTGCTTGAAAACATGTATACATTGTCCCCACTACGATATATTCAGCAAATAAACAGTAACTGTGGATTAAAACGTGCATACATGATGCCAAATTAGAAAATCAACAAAGCCTGTTTTTTTCATTAGGGGCACCCAAACTTTTGCATACAACTGCATTTGTAAAGGACTACAAAATGAAGTCAAATCAATAAAATGCAGGTAAATGAGCACAATAGCCCAGCATTACCACTCCTCCAGAGTAACAAGCACATTAGCAAATATCGGTTCAAAGTAGAGGTCAATTTCAAACATGCTTCAAATGTGATTCGAATATTTCTGAGCATCCCTAGTTCTCTCCTCCACTCTCTCTCTCTCTTTCTCTCTCTCTAAGTAGACCCTTCTACTGTATGAGCAAACAAAAGTTGGCACTGAGCGTGAAGATGCTTGGTCAACAACAGGGATGGGGGGGCGGGGGTTATGTTGCTCTGGCCTAATGCCAGAAAATCCCATTCACATCACTGCGTGGACAGAATACAGTTTAAAAACAAACATGATCAGGACTGTTTATGAACTATGTGTTCACGCTGAGGTCAACAGGATACACCTTTCACCCTCACAGCAGAGATCCATGGCATTAAGACTTCAGCAAAAATGCCACCAAAAAACAAAGTGCTGAGGAACTTTCTTGCAACCTTCTTCACCTCACTTTCACACAGCCCCCTCCCTCCTGCTTCCTCTCCATCTCTCTCCATCAGTCTTTCCACTTGGCTGCTCTCACCTGTCCACGTTCTTTTAAAAACACAAAAGCCAAGCACATCCCACATGCATATGCATGTTTGTCACAAAAAGGTCCTTATTAATATTCCATTGCATTCTGTGCAAGCTCATGAATTAATAACTTGCCCACATGCACCAGGGACGTCAGATCTGCTTCTAGGTACATGGGGAAGCGCGACGCAGCCGCTTGGAACAACAATAATTCTCTGTGATGTGTAAGCGTGTGTGAATGTGCGTTTGGGAGGTGGGATGGAAGAAGGTTGTACCCCTCAAGGGCCAAAGCTTACCTGTTCTCTTGAAACTAATGTGCAGATCTTGCTTACAGGGATGCATGTAAAGAATTGCATATGGTAAGACCCTTCGTCTGTGCTACACTTTTCTCCAGCGTAACTACTAGCATGCACTAGCGTGGATCCATATTGTCCTTTAAAGCTGCAGAGCAGCAACATTACACCGACAAAACGATGTGAAAAGGCCGTGGTCAACTCCCTACAAATAAAATTATTACCAATCATAAACAATACAAAATTAGTTAGCCCAGATGGTCAGGACAGCTCATATTAAGTTCAAGTATAGACTGACTAGCAGTTACCAACTTACGTTAAACTAGCTATTAACTACTGAATTTTAATTCAGCATAAACTCAACAAACTCACTTAACATTACTACTTTCCTCCTATAAGCTTATTTAGACTATCAAACTCTGGTTCTAACATGAGGCTGAGGTTTCTTCAGTAGCTGCTTCTTTTCCGCTAGCTTCATGTCCCATTTTTCCTGTTCCACCTTAAACGGTGCAGGTGATGTTATAGGCCCCAGCATTCACCGACTACACTATTTAAGGTCGTATGGGGACAAACAAGAAGCTGAAGAATAGAAAGCTGATTTCAGCTTCATAGTTTAAATGCTGATAGAATTTTTGGAGAAGGGAAATAAAGCTATCAAAATATCTTAGCTAGAGTTTTATGTAGGGATCTATAGTTAAAATTGCGATATGGTAAGACATTTCGACAAAGCAACACAAAGTCTGAAGTCCTAGATGCAGTAGTCGCATTGCTAAAGCAAACACTCTGTACTGCATCAGATTTATAGAAAGTTGTATTTGTGTTTTATCAGGTTGTTTGGGTCCCCTTTTTAACTTTACATGTCTTCACAAAATGGCAAATCTAAAGGGCAAAAACCTAATTTCATTTTAATGCAAGACAGTGGAACCAGACTATTGAGCATTTCTGTTGGTCCATTCCTCATGAAATTTCAACTGTAGCTGAATTGTGTACAAAGGATGCATGATAGTTAAAACCGACAAAAATGGAGATACATGTTTTTTACTGGCAGAGTCATTATGTTGCATTTAGCTGCAATATCATTAATTTTAGTAAAATGAGGCCACATTTTTGAACAGCCATTAACAGCAAACACAGTGTTCTAAGTGGTTAAGGTAGTCTAAGGTAGTTATCACAAAGAGCAGGGTGCCAGCTATGTAGAATGACGAGAGAGAATTAACGTTAGATAAATACAGATAGAAAGCAGCACCATTCATCCTGGAGCTTTTCAATATTTCACCTTTGAAAATTCAACAATCGGTACCAATTTAGTACTGCGTGTCAATACCCATCCCTAGTTGTCACACGCTATTTTAAATAGGCATTTCACCTCTTACATTCCCATGTAATGGACTTCTTATTCAGTAACTACTAGGACTACAAGAAAAACTGGTTCACTTAGTTTTGGGTTACAGAAGTGTGCGGTAACAAGTTGGGCCCACCGGTGGGCCCTAGGCTTTTAAACAGTTAAAGAGTTGAGATGTCAGCAATCATGTGTGCCCAAAATTTCATTTTTTTAATCTTTGGTTATGGTAGCTACAACAAGGGAGCCCAATTGTTGACACTTTTGCAATGTCTCTGGGACATAACATTTCCTAACTGGCCCCCTCAGACTCTAACAGGGGCCCTCCTGAAATGAAATTCTGGCTATGCAGCTGAGCAGGTGCAGCACAGAATAAGTCTTCATGTGATCACAATATGCGCCTGCAGTGAATCTGATATTGCTGTTCAGATCACTAAGGCTGTAGCTAATCATGCAAACTGCACACAGGCCTAGTAATTGTGCTATGCTTGCATGGTGCACAGTTTGAAAGAGGCAATGAAATAGCAGAGCCTTCATCACGCTTGGGATAAAAATGATCAGTGATGAAGAGTTAGTGATGGTTTTCCTGGCAAAAATCAATTATTGGGGCTGCAATTCTACTCCAGCACAAAAAAATAACATTTGGGAAAACAAGACAGATTGCTAGCACATGTTGCAGCTGTACCAAAACACATTATTTGGTGTGTCTTCTCATGATCACTTGTCTACGATTTGAAATAGAAATATTCTATACTCTCACAATATACTCTTCTGAGTTCTGTGTAGCTGCTATGTGTCACCCAATAACACACTTAAGACACAACCACAAATTTACATCAGGTTTTAAGAGGTGGAGAAAATTCAGCAAAACTGGCCATTAATTACTCAAAGTAAAACAAATACATTTTTTATAAGTTGCACTTACAGTAGCTCCTCCCTTTAATCTCCCTTTACTGATGCTTCCTTAACAGCATATGTAAAAAGGAAATAACACAGATTTCACTTTTCTGTGTACATGCCATGTGGGTGTTGGGTTCGGGCCAAAGTATGACATGTGGATGAGGCTAAAAGTGTTTATTACAAAATCACGATCCAAAGTGCAAAGTCAGAAAGAAGCGAAGGGTCAAAGCGAAGGCAAGCGTACAGAAAAGGGTGATTCAAAAAAGCAGTTGAAAAGAAGGCCAAAAGTAAAAAAAAGCCAAAAAAACAGAGAGTATAAAGATTAGTGAAAGGGTTGGCATGCACTGAAAGGACGAAATACAATACTTTCCTGAGAGCTAAACAAAGCAAACATCTTAAATAGACCATGACACAGGTGAGACAAATCGGTAATCTGGTGAGGCAGATCTGGGATAGATTGCCGGCTCCATACTGGAGGTCACATGCTTACCTGGGGTATCCTGGGAATTGGAGTCCGAAGGGGCTAGGCTCTGTACTGAGCCAGATGGATGCCAGCAGGTTGAGGGGTTTACAATCATACAGTCAGGTTTTCTACATAACATGCCAGTATAATGTGTCCCATTTACGTCTGAAATTGACATTGGTACATCTGGTCCTTTTGTCTTCTTTGAGCATGTTTTGCAGGCCTCTTAGATTTTGATACTTCAAATTAATACAGTCAGAATTTGTGTATAATGTCTGTGGTGAGCTGTTAGAGAGTAATGTGAGGTTAAAGAAGAGGACTGAGAACTCACTGTCATGAAAGCAATTCGTACTTCTCCCCAAAGACAGCTGAGAGAAATCAGACAGCTGACAAAAACATATCATTTCAACCAGGCCTGGGCAATAGGGGGACGCTGAACAAAAATATGTTTAATATGCTGTAAATATGTTGGGAAATTGGGGTTTGAAGTTTTCTTTTGGATGCAGAGAGAGGTTTGTTAAAAAGCTCCCTGTTAATTCTCACTACTATGCAAGGTATTCCTAGCTTCATCACACAGCTTCCCTTTATAAGCTCACCAGACAAAAAATACATGTACCTAATAGCATGTAATACCTCCATGAGCACAAATAACAGCTGTGATTCGATTTGGCATGCAGTGGACAAGTTTCTGGATGTAGGCGAAATAAATGTTCAGACACTCTTGTATCAAACAATTGCGCAGTTGGGCAGATGTGGTAGATGCCTTCCCTGGCACAATTCTGAGGAGAATTTCCTGTAGACTAGGATTTTGTCACTGCTGGTAGATCCCTATGACCGTACGCTTACACATACCCCGGCAAATGTAACTACTTTCTTCATACTATGGCCTTTGGCACACCCAAATGCAGTCACTCCATCATTAACATCTGCTTTGCAACCCATTTTCCACACATTCAATCAGACATTCACTGCACTGTACCACTTTTTCTCAATCTATGAATTCCCTCACACACACACTTACAGCCTGCTCAACCTTGTGCAATGCCATCTGCAGGCACCTGAAGTTAATACCACCTTAAACATTGAAGATGACTCATTTTTGTCAGGTGAGCTTACTTATGTTAGATTAAGTTTAGCTTAAGTGAACGGAATTAAAAATAAATGCTGGCCTGCTGTGGAATTTCAGCTTGCTTCATGCTGCCATTATCTCCTGAAAAAAAAAAAGGACTAACAGTGACTGGATATTACCTTAGAGTAGTTCTTCTGATCCCTGTACACTCCTGATGTTCTCAAAAATAAAGGGGGGGGGGGGGTAACATTGAATAATACAAAAATACAATGTT
>JAVGWN010002118.1:0-11468 GCA_034552555.1 Semaprochilodus insignis
GTGATGTGTTAAGGGACCCAGTTTCACAAGGGTGATGATTTTCATTCCTCTTCTTCTTTTTTTGGACCCCCATCCAACTGAGCCCTGCAGCACTTTACTCATAAAGGTGTTGAATATTGAATCAGTTTGGATACATACTTAACTTCACTATGAAATATTTATTCCCACCGGCTGGAATATCTGTAAGTTCATTAATGCCTTACAGGGAACTGGGATGGTTGTGTAACACTAAAACCCCTGGACCCTTAAGCACATTATCCTATACTAAGCCCCCCCAGCCCACATGGGATGATGCGCAGGCGACGGTCTCTCTAATGGTCCATTCATGCAGGACAGATGAGACCTGGCAGCGTCTACAGAAATATATTTCAACCATGAAATGTATGAGTTTATTACCAGCCAAAGGCATGACTCATCGGCACGACTGTGACACTATCTGGAATGTGCCGTCCGAACATTTTCAGGCTCTTTATGGTCTCTCTCAGGCTTGCCGTCCAGTAATCGAATTCCAGATAAAACCTTTCAAAACAATAACATAGCAATGTTGGCACAACGTTCCCGCACAGCACTGAAGGAAGTGGTTTGGGAAGGGAGAGGCTGGGAGGCGCTGCCTTTCTGAAGTGTGCACAGTATACAGAGTTCAGTGAGCGCTAACTGGCATAAAGACCAGGATTAGTTGTGAACAGCACACGGTCCAATAAGACACAGAATTCCAAAAAGCTGGAATTCCCAGTTAGCCAGGTAGTTTAAAGGGAAATTCCATGATTATTATCTTATTAAATAAGTCCACAAGTTAACCTACACATGAGTTCCTGTAGTGTCAGAGTAGAGTAAGAAGACACTTTAAACAAATACACCTTTATTTGTGAACTTAGAAGCAGAGGAGAACCACCACCCGCCCTACTGTGTAGCAGGTAGGTCACTTCTAGCCCTTATCCCTGTTTTGGAATGCCAACTGTGTCTGTAATGAACATGCTCAGGGCCGAGTACTATTCCTTGGGTCATTGGTGCAGGCTGACTGAGTGCTGCATCCTCCTCCTCAGGGAAATGGTTCTCTATAGGTTCTAAATAGGAGAACCCTTAAAGAGAATCCATCTTTTTTTAAGAGTATAAACTCGATCTGTCTTAACAGAACCATTTCAGCATGAAATGGTTCTCTATAGGTTCTAAATAGAATGATTCCCTTTATTAAAGAACCCTTGAAGGAACGTCTATGTTAAGAGTGGTTGAACGGGATTTCTGCTAGTGTTCTATATGGCTTGTCCAACCTAGAAACAGCACCTAACAATGAATTTGTGGGCGGAGCTTTATTATTATGCCAAAAATTATGCCAAATTTATTATGCCAAAAAAAGCAGTGCACTAGTTTATGCTGTCTGTAGTATGTGGTTTGGGACGCAGCCCTTTTTGAAAGCAGACCACGGTTTGTTGACACTTAGACATATCAGGATCTACGGAGCACTCGGAACCGTGTTGAACATTTACCACAGGTTTGTTTTGCTGCTTTAAAAGATTCCACTGGAAGTATGTCAGAGAGGCTGTAAATCTGAAATGATTGACAGACTTCCAGGAATAAGGGCAGTAGAGGGGAAAAACAGGGAGCACTGCTTAGAACGTAGAAACATGGTTCCTTAAATGAGATTACACTGTTAGATAAGGCTCATACTGAGTTTATCCAGGCCTCGTTCCCTGCCCCAATCAGCCCTTTTCCATTGAAGTGGAAATTTCCGATTCAGTACCGGTTCGGTTCCGGTTCCCATGCCTAATTTTGAACCATTCTGCACATTTCCACCAAAATAAACAGGTTCAGAACCTGAAAAGTTTGTTCTCAGCTGGAATCAAAGAATAGTAGGTCCTTCAGCACAAGCTGTGACAACATCTGTAGGCGTGTCTGTTGTTCAGGACAGAGAAGGCAACACTGGTGACCCCCAGTGGTCTGCTCAAGAACCTCTTCTAGTGACGCCAGGCCTTCTGGATGTGTGACACGTGACAACAAACACACGGGTTCGTTGGTTGGTTCGCTGGTTGTCTCCACCAAGCGGGGCTCGTCACTGCTGATGACCCCGTTGACACCATTGCAGTCTTTGGCGACGTTGATGTGGTGTTAAGGACAGTCGTCGTAACGGTCTGCGTGCATGTAGTCCTGCGTGGTGCAGCCGTCTGTTAATGGTGCTGGCACTAACAGGATGATGGGGGGCATCACTGCTCGCTCAATGTCTGCAGTCATGGTTGTGTTGCGATGCAACCCCTCTCGAACTCTTCCAACTGCTCGAATTGCTTTCGAACTCCTCTCACCCCCCCAAAAAAGGCCCTGTCAAATTAGGCAAAGGATTTACTCAGTAGTCAGAGCTGCTGGGTCTTGATCTCACAATCTCGGCCCTCGCTGACTCAGAAGTGTGTAGCAACCACTTTAAACAAGTGGCCAGGCTTAAGATAGCAGGAGGAGAGGAGGGGACAACAAGTGGAGACTTTTCAATAGACATAACCATTTCTTCATTGGAGTCGTGTCCAAATAAGGAACTCCAGGTCTAGAGTGTGTATTTTTCCGGCACATATAAACTGGATGCTCTGATTTACGAGCTTGTTTAGTAGTCAAAGTATGAATAAAGCTGCACACACGCTAACAAGCTTAGCCCACTGGAATGAAAGTACGTCTACTGTTGAACCTCAGCACTGCTTTTGGGGATGAGAACAGTCCATCAATCAAAACTATCCAGCCAACAGCACCCTGTGGGCAGCGTCTTGTGGGCAGCGTCTTGTGGCCACCGATGAAGGACTAGAGGATGACCAACACTGCACTGTGCAGCAGTAGATGAGCTATCGTCTCTGACTGTACATCTACAAGGTGGACCAGCAAGGTAGGAGGGTCTAATAGAGTGGACAGTGAGTGGACACAGTGTTTAAGATAAGATAATCCTTTATTAATCCCATGGTGGGGAAATTTACAATGTTACAGCAGCACAGAGGAAAGAACAGAAGTGTCTGGAAATATACAAATAATAAATAAGATCTATATATACAAAAAGTACTAGAAAATATAAACAAAATACTAAAAATTTATCTAGAAGACTAAGGCCAGAGGAAACATTGCACATGGTGATGGTAAACAGATTGTGCTGTGCATGGTGAATGTGGGTATTGCACATAGTAGAGCACTAGAGCAGTAATAAATAAAGTAAGCAGTTTTATTGCACATAGTAGAAATAGAAATAAACTACTGAGTTTTATTGCACATAGTAGAAATAGACTACTGTAGAAATAGACTATTGAGGGCCACGGCCGTTATACAGTCTGACAGCGGCCGGAAGGAAGTATCTGCGGGACCTCTCCTTCACACACCGCGGGTGCAGCAGCCTGGCACTGAAGGAGCTGCCCAGTGCTTTTAGAGAGTGGTACACTCCAGCAGCACTGCCGTGTCTGATCCACTCACACCAGCACAACACACACTAACACACCACCACCACGTCAGTGTCACTGCAGTGCTGAGAATGATCCACCACCCACATAATACCTGCTCTGTGGTGGTCCTGTGGGGGTCCTGACCATTGAAGAAACAGATGGACTACAGTCTGTAACTGTAGAACTACAAAAGTTCTCTAAGCTGACTTTAGGGGGTTTGTTTAGAGTTCGCTCAGACAGTCAGAATGTTTTTCAGTACAGTCGACTGCTGTTGCTCCCGGAGTGGAGAAGGAGTGAAATGGATGATGCAAGACTATAGACAAGAACTGTATCACTTCTCACCCCATTGACCTGAACAGGCATCTTGGTTTACTTTAGGATCTTTTACTTTAAGTTAGGGTGCAGCCTGGCGGTTCCGGATGAACCCATCATTTCATTTCAGCCACATGCACAAAGCAATTAAACCATCTCTAAACCTACAGAACACAAAGTGACGGAGGAACCGGACGTTTCCTCACCGTTTTATTTGTCATACAATGGCAGAACAAAAAACATCCATACTATGTAAAGTATATAAAAATACAGGGCCCCTAATGGCCCCAACGCATTAACTTGTAACCTCAACATGTTAACTTGTGGCCTCAACCTAGTAACCTGTGGCCTTAATATATTCATTTGTAGCCGTAACATATTAACTCGAGGCCTTAATATATTAATTCATGGCCTCAATATAGTAACTTGTGGCCTCAATATATTAATTCATGCCCTCATTATAATAACTTGCAGCCTTAATATATTATTTCATGGCCTCAACATATCAAATTGTGGCCTCAATATATTAATTCATGGTCCCAACATATTAACTCGAGGCCTTAATATATTAATTCATGGCCTCATTATAATAACTTGTGGCCTTAACATATTAATTCATGCCCTCATTATAACAACTTGTGGCCTTACTATATTATTTCATGGCCTCAACATATCAACTTGTGGCCTTAAAATATTAATTCATTCCCTCATTATAATAACTTGCAGCCTTAATATATTAATTCATGGTCTCAACATATTCACTTGTGGCCTCAATATATTAATTTACGACCTCAGCATATCAACTTGTGCCCTTAATATATTAATTTACGACCTCAGCATATCAACTTGTGCCCTCAATATATCAATTTGTTGCCATGCCTTATTAAATGATCAGAAATGCCTATTTAGAATCTCCTTATGACAACAAACGAAATTACCCGGAAAATGATCGAAAACAAAAAGACGTTATAGAAGACACCCTAAAATGAATGGATGTGAGTGGAGAGCGTCTGAGCAGCTCACTTCCGGTAGCAAGCTTCAAGGCAACTGTTGGGGTCTGAGTGAAAAACTGTACATCAGCTCACAGTTAGAAATTAACGATAACCCCACGAAAATGAGGTGCTGTGTTCCGTTTTGCACCAACAGAACGAGGAAATCTACGGGCAGTCCGGTACCGTACCACCGGTTTCCTGCCAGTGCAGACACATGCAAACTGTGGCTTTTGGTGATGAACCACAAACTAGCAGCAGCGGAGCCGTTCAGTAAAGTTATCGTGCGGAATCTCCGCGTGTGCGGGGATCATTTTTCACCTGCCGATTACAAGGAAGGTCTCCAGCGGAACATCCTACGACCTACAGCGGTCCCGAGTCGACGTCTACCGACGACCGCTGTAAAAACCGTTTCAGAGGTGAGCGCTGTTTACTTTCTACGTCTTTGTTGTGCTTGCTTACTCTCATGCTAAGGCTGGGAGTCGATCCCAAAAAAAGAATCGACTCCTCGAATACAGGCGTTTGGGAGCTAAGAGTCGATTCCGAAGCTTGGGACTCGGTTCCGCACTGATTTGTGGGCACTAGCTTGTGTTCCATATTAGATATTCTGCTGTCAGTCAGCCGCTGGAAAACATGGCATTAGACGCCAGCGTCATTCCTGCTGAGCGCCGATTGGTTGGCGTCGCTGCTGCAGAGCGCCGATTGGCTGGTGTCACTATAGCTGAGCACCGATTGGTTGGCGTTATTGCCGTTGAATGCAGATTAGTTAGCGTTACTACCACTAAATGCTGATTGGTTGGGATTACTATCGCTGAGTGCTGATTGGTTGGGATTTCTACTGGTGAGTGCTGATTGGTTGGGATTACTACCGCTGAGTGCTGATTGGTTGGCGTTATTTGCAGCTGAGCGCTGATTGGTTGACTTCATTTGCAGCTGAGTGCTGATTGGCTGGCGTCATTTGCAACTGAGCGCTGATTGGTTGGTGTTATTTGCTGCTGAATGCAGATTGGTTGGCTTTACTGCCACTTGGACATTACTGCCACTAAGTGCTGATTGTTTGGTGTCAATGCTGGTGAGTGCCAACTGGTTGGCACCACTGCAGTTGAGCGTTGATTGGTTGGTTTTATTTGCTGCTGAGTGCAGATTGGTTGACTTTACTGCCACTTCCTAGTTGTGCTAATTAGGCTGCACCACGCAGGACTACATGCACACAGACTGTAACGGCAACTGCCCACGTCACCGTCACCAAAGACTGCAATGGTGTCGTGCCAGACTGTCATGGAGTGACTCAGAATGTCAGCGGGTCATCTTCAGTGACGAGTCCTGCTTTTGTTTTGGTGGAGATGACCAATGAATCCGTGTGTGGAGGCACCGTGGTCAGCACCAAGATGAACGGTTTGTTGTCACGTGTCACACGTCCAGAAGGCCTGGTGTCTCTCCACCTCCACCCCTACCGCACCATCTGCAGGAACTGTGTGAGGATATTCAAGCTGCATGGGATGGATTATCACAGGACACCAATAGGAACCTCTACAACTCCATGCTGAGACATCTGGCATGTTGCCTTAGCAAACACGGCGGCCCGACGCCATACTGAGAGACACTACTTCTGTATGTGTAACTCAATAAATATTGATCATATCAGTCTAAATGTATCATCATTTATTGTTGCTGGTGACCTTTATCTTCCTTCCCAACAGCACTGCAATCCCACACCTCCTTCTGGGTGCAGCTGTTCTTTTGATGATGAGTGTATTTTAACCATTGAAAGTTAGGTAAGCCCTCAGAATGGTATCCCAATGTAAGAATTCCCAGCTCCCTGTTTTCCCTAATCAGAGGCGGGAAAAATTAGCGGCATGTTAAAGTAATGATGGCAAGGTGCACCCGTACGGTAGATGTTTCTGATAAAATGGCCAGTGAGTGTAGATCACTGACTGCTGAGTGGAACGGGCTCTTGTCATGGGGTTCTTTAAGCAGGGATGTAAACCGTTCCACAGTATACCAGCCAAGCATGGAGACATGTTAAAGGCAGTACAGGCCTGTCAGGGTGGTTTACTGTGACATTGTGGCTTTGCTTTCAGTGCTGTGCCCCTCACCGAGACCCCTCACTGGGCATGTTAATTAGCATGAAAGCAACGAGGACCCCATCTAGCATCATGTGACCATCTCCATGGTTTCAAGCCATGTCAGTTGCTCTCATCAACCTGGTGCCCCCCGGCTGCTGAGTGCAGGTTATGTAATGTACGCTGGTGCAGACTCCAATGGTACCAATGTTGGATCAGTTACTTGGTTTTGTTTGTTCCCTTCGGTACGTCCTAAATTCTGTAGCCAGAGTCTTAGCAGGCCACTGATCTGGGTGCATCCCCACCATCATTCTTCAGTTACACTCACTGCCAGTTACAGAGCCTGCTTTTACAAACCCCTGCTGTTGGAGTTTGAAGCCTGGCATGACCTTCACCTCTCTTCATCTCTCTGCTCTGCTACAGCCTCAGGCTTCTGGTCTTCTAGCTGTTCCAAGGTTCAGGCTTTCCACTAGGGGTGCAACGATTAATCAACTTGTTGGTGACTAATATTGATAGTCGATTAGTTGGTGATGTCATCATGCGTGTTTCTCATGCTGACTAGGAATGTTCTGACATTATTGCTTAATGGAGAGTTAACAAACGTGCATGGCAAACACCTAGCAACATCTTGGCAACTACCTGTGATACCATGGCAACCACCTGGCAACATCTTAGCAACCACCTGGCAGCATCTTAGCAACCACCTGTGATACCATGACAACCATGTGAAAAGAGCTCAGCAAACACCACTGTTACCATGGCAACCATCTGACAGTATCATAGAAACCACCTGTGGTACCATAGTAACCACGTGGCATCATCTTTGCAAACACCTGAGATACAATGGCAACCACCTAGAATCATCTTAACAACCACCTGTGACACCATGGCAACCACATGGTAGCGTTTTAGAAACCACATGTGATACCACAGCATCCACCTGGCATCACCATAGCAACCACTTATAATCAGAATCAGAATCAAGCTTTATTTGCCAAGTATGTTCACACATACAAGGAGTTTGTCTTTGGTTACAGTAGCTCACAGTGCACAGAGAGTAACAACATAACACACAGTACACACACACACATCCTAACACACACACACACACACACACACACACACACACAATACCTTACAAACCTGTAAACCTTACACTATGTAATACCGTGGCAACCACCTGGTAGCATTTTAGCAACCACGTGATACCATGGCAACCACCTATCAACATCTCAAGCTTGGCCTAAACTTTACAGGCGCTCTGTATTTTCTTCAGGGATCACTCCTCTAGATTTATCTGGTATTCGTTCAGGATAAAATATTATGTGTTATTTTTGCTATTGTCAGAATAGCAAACATACAATTGTCACATAGTTGAATAATTGAATAATCGATTACTGAAACGAATAATCGATTATTCGGGTTATGAATCACCAAATAACTCAGTTTAGCCATCAGCTTTAGCTTGAGATTGTTTTATACATTAACAATCAAGACCGTGAAGATGAATACCTTATTCAACAATTCCCAGTTTTAATGAACTATCCAGTAATACAAAAGATACACAAACCGCCCTTATCTTTTTCCCAGTCATTTAAAACCAAGAATGTGCAATGTATTAATCTGTGCTTCGAGCATTCGGCTGTCTGTCTGTACACTCTGTTGCAACTAAATTCTACAGTTACAGGTCTTTATTAAAATGGAGAAATGACCAATTAATCAAATATTAAATCAGTCACCAAGTTATCTGTTCATTGATTTTTAGTTGACTACGTCGATTAATCGTTGCACCCCTGTTGTAAAGGTCGAGATGTCCAAACTTTTGGACAAGACTGAATGTATATAATGACTTTTATTAATAAAGGTAGTGATAAAAATACATTTTGATAATAATATTGTAATAATATATGCTTTATATTTTACTGCAGTGTAAATTGTTCCTCCATTTAGATTTTTGCCTTCAGTGTATTTTTGGAAAGTAATTCTGCCAAAAATAATCAAATTGAATAGAACAATGTCCTGAAGTATGGTAGACTGAATAGTTTGGCTTGTGTGTGTTAACAGCTGTACCCAGTTTATCAGTGCCCTCAGCTGTTGATGCGCTACCTCTGCTGTGTTCTGCTGACCATCATGTCAGGATAACTGAGCGGCGTTGAAAGCCTCGATGTTTCTCAGAGTCCGGTTCTGTTTGACCTGCAGGACTGACGGCTTCCACGTGACGGCCTCCACATTATTAGCTGTCACTGCAAGCAGATTCATTGTTGTCCTTCAGGGCTCTGCTGCAACAGAGGGGCCTCCGCTGTACAAAGCCAGCGATCAGACTGAGCCGATCTGACCAGCTTTACTGAGTCAACAACCTGCCAATATATAACGAATAGTATACTGTATATAAACTCTCATAATAGCCTCAGTCGCTCCCGCCTTTCCAGCTGGAGCGTGTTGTGTCTGGGTGCTGTCTCCGGGTTTGAGCAGCTCCGGCAGTCGTGTCTACAGTAAAAAGCCTGGTAGGAAAACAGGGAATGGCCAATTAAACTGGCTGGTGAGGGTCATATCTCTCCTACAGGCTATCCCTCAAGTTCCACATAGTTCAAAATCACATCCACATTCAGTGCAGGAGGCCCCGCACACACATCCCGCAAGGTCAGTGTGGCATTCATTAGCTTCCATGGGATACAGGAGCAGAAGACCCACCAGAGTGCCTGTGTGAACATCACGACACCGGGAACAGTGTCGTGCTGTCGGGCTGGTGAGGTTGTTAACTGGACCCTAAAGGACTGGCAACATGTGGTGTGGTCTGATGAGTCACGTGGTTAGGAAGTGGCATTACCTCAGGGAATGGCTTGGGAACGCCCACACCTGTATAAGATGTGAAGTGTTGTCTTGTGAGTGAGGCTGAATTATTGGAGTTTGAACGAGACATGACAGTGGGTGCCAGATGGATGGGACATTCCATCCCGGGGGCATTTAACATTCCTTGATCCACAGTGTCTTGTGTGTACTGGGAATACAACATAGAAAGCATGACCACCCACAGTGGACACCGCAGTGGCCACCCAAGGGTGCATAATGATCATGACCGGGAGCGTATGGCTAGAACTGACCGTACAAACAGACAATCGACACCGGCAGAAATCACAACCACATTCAATGCAGGAGCCCCACACGCATATCCCGCAGGTCAGTGCTGCATTCTTTAGCTTCCATGGGATACAGGAGCAGAAGACCCACCAGAGTGCCTCTGTTAATACCACCACACCGGACGCAGCGGCTCACCTAGGGTTGCGAGGTTGCTAACTGGACCCTAGAGGTCTGGCAACAGTGTAGCTGTTCAGAACTTTGGGGATCTGCCCCGAGTGAGTACATGCAGTTTAGTGGCAGCAGGTTAAAGGAGACAATAGAATTTGAATAGGGGTGAAAATGAATTGGACTCTATGGGAAAAGTGAGGGACGGGGGAAAAAAAAAAGAGTGCGGATCAGTCCAACATTGAATTCGTGCTCGGGGGTCTGCCCTGTAATGGTGTGTAATGGAGAAGTAAAGGAGATAGGTGTGTACTTTTCCACTCCATTCATTCTTAATAGCAAAAAAAAATCGGAAATTCGGATCAAAAAGCTGTATACAAGCACACCATTCCCGATCTGATGGAACTTTCCGGAGCTGGAACGGTCTTGAAAACTCTGGGACTAGTTAGTGGACAAAAATCTCTCTCTCTAGAAGAAAAAGAAGAAGAAGAAGAAGAAGATGTGGCTAACAGTATATTGTAAACCATCTATAATAAGGTGGGAGTAAAATTGCAAACCTGAAAAATGTTGTATATGGGCCCTTTAACGTGTCTCTGTACTGCGAAAGGCTATCTGCACTCGTTGCCATGTTTGCCTTTGCGTGTAAGGCTGTCTGAGTGAGTGGTTAAGCTGGTTTTTGAAGAGATCTGAGATGTCTGTTTGAGGTGAAGTGGGCAGAAGTCTTTGTGTGAAGTTTGCGCTCTCCTGGTGTCGCCATGGTTGGTTACCAAGCAAACATAGTTAAGGCCAAAACGATAGTCCTTACAGAACAATGAAGGTCCTCTTAAAGACACAACAGTCGAGTTCACTGCTGCCTCTGACAGGTGAAAAACCAAACTCTGGACCCTTTCATTACAGTGCGGCTTTAACCTTGTTTAGCCCTTCAGCCTCACAGCCAAGAGAACTGGGCCACGTGTTCAGCACCAGGTATTAGTGTACAAGTCCTCTGATAGTTGGTAAAATCTACAGTAATGTGCTAACATTGATTTCACTTCCAGTGGGTATGGTGTAAAATGCTCCGTCCAAACTGAATCAGAGTCTGAGTAATTCACAGTGGTGGTGATGGTAATCGGACGTCTTCCTCTAAAAGCTCCCTCACAGAAACTTGTTACGTGAAATGCTTATGAATACACTGCCTGCTGCCTGACGGCTGCTTTACTGTAGTTTTGAGGTTTTGGCCTAAAACATATGATCAAAATTCATTAGTGTTGGACATGTCCATGCTGGCAAAATAGTCCTCCAGACTTAACACTGTGGTACTGCCATTAACACTCTGTTCATCATCATTAACTTGCTGGGTCATTGGGAGGAGGTGGGGCATAACCCAGTGCTCATTGGGCGGAAGACAGGAAACATCCTGGACGAGCCATCACAGGGCAGACACACACACACACACACACACACACACACACACACACACACACACA
>JAVGWN010002119.1:0-11467 GCA_034552555.1 Semaprochilodus insignis
CCAGATTATACCTAGTAACAGTAAAGATGGAGTTACCAGAATCTCTCAGCCTTCAATTCAGCTGTAAGAGAAAGCAGAATCTCATCACCGGGGTCTGCTACTCTTTGCTTTGGTCTCTCTGCTCTGACCCCCTCCTACGATTAGCATAAAATATGCACAGCGGTTCGTGTAACCACTAAATTTGTTGTGCGTTTAGGGACCCTTCCTCTCTTCATTTGTCTATTACAAATTTAATGCCAGCTAAAAAGGCCTGATCAGAAATTCCACTCCACTTGGTCTGGGATACGTTCCCCATCCCAGGTGCCAATAAAGAAGACCATGCCAATAAAGAAGTCCCCCAAGAAAATTACACCAGAGTTTAAACCTTCAGGCTAATAGCATTGGCACAGACACATTGCCAATATACATTTAGCACCTTTAGGTCTGGATGGGCCAGAGGTGGTTGGCCAGAGTCATGTCCCTCTTAAAGGTGTCTGGTTGGAAGATTGGGTTGTCCATCATCATTGGGCCTGACCATGTGCAGGAAGCCGAACAGTTGTTGCTATCGAAGGCAAGGTGATTGAATTGTCCTTGCGCTGCTCTGACTTTGAGAACATCACTTGTAGGGCACTGTACTGAGCGCCGTGGGTGGTCTCCTCAGGGGCCAGGAATTGGGACCAAAGGACCACTGGGCAGACCAATTTGCTGGACTACTAGAAGACACCGGTTTAAGATCTCATTGGCTTTTGATTGAAGGGATTGCTTTAGTAGAATTGCGGGCCAAGGCCCCAGAAGTTACTTCCCCATGTGTCATCTGTTATGATGGGAACTTCGGAGGAAGCATGGCGTTCCATGTAGCCTGGCTAAAAGAATACAAATCTATCGCTTACGTTTGAAGATGCTCTAGAAATAGCTCTCCTCGGTAATCCTCTCTTGCGTTCGCTGGAAGAGCAGCCAGTTTGTTCCTTAGAACGTCTGACTGATACCCCCGGCTCCATGTTACCGGATTTACTTTTAACACTTCTTTAAGCGTCCTGTTTCTTATTGTTGCGTGGCTTTTCTTCTCCAGTCATTGTCCAAAACAGACTACAGTGGCATTGCAAGCGACGGAAGGATTTCTGCCAAGGCGTAGCATTAGTTTAAGCTGTGGGATCCTGCCTGCCACATGCTTTAGTTAAGTATCAGCATGAAGAAAAAGAAAAAAAAATGAAAGAAAGAAAGAATGAAAGAAAGAAAATTAATGTGGAGGGGAACGTATGAAATGTCATTAATGTTAATGCTAATCACTTTTTGCCTATTAAGCACAAATTAGTGTAGGCGATGTTAAATGTCACTGGATGTCCTGGGAACCATTTGCACTTTTAAGAGCAGGGGCCAAGCGAATAGCTCCTGATTAGCATACTTTAGATCCTCCTAATTCTCCGCTGTGCCGATATGAGTCACAAGTCACGGCGAGCCATAAAGCCCTGATGCCGAACACTAAAAAGACTGCTAGATGTCTACAAGGATACCAGGCGTCCTCGTTTGGTGAGATCAGGTTTCCACTTTCATGGAGAGTTTCATTGTTTGTTGTCTGTATAGGTCTTACCAGATTATGCTCTCATGTGGTACTTGGTTTATTTAACCTCCTGCCAAACTGGGAAAACAGCCTGCCTTCATTCCAGGAGGTTTTTGTTAGGAATTCTGCAGGGATGTTTTTCCACGCGTCCAAAATTGAATCCGTTGTTCTGAGAAGACCAGCAGCTTCTCCTTTTCTTAGTGAGGAGCTTCTTGAACAGCCACACATCCTTTCAGACCCATAGTGTTGTCTTCTCATCGTGGACGGAGGGAGAGTAGCTGACCACTGATGATGTAATGGAGGATGACGGGTGGAGCTTCAAGTTTCCGATAAAGTGGCCACTGTTCAAAATCCAAAGCAATACTGTAGTTCCAAGAAAGGCCATAATGGCTGGTCAGTGGTGGTCCTACCAGTCTTCTCACAATAGAGGCATGGAAGCATCTTTTCGTTTCACTGCTTTTTGAGCTTTCTTCAAGGCTTCTGTACTCAAGACGGTGGTTCTATATAGAACTCAAAGAACCGTTTGCATGCTTAAAGGGTTCTTTGCATGTCAGACATCATGCCAGACGTCTCGGCATGGAGTTGTAGAGGTTCCTAATGGTGTCCTGTAATAATCCATCCCATGCAGCCTGAATATCCTCACACAGTTCCTGCAGATGGTGCGGTAGCGGTGGAGGTGGAGTGACACCAGACCTTCTGGATGTGTGACACGTGACCACAAACTGTTCATCTTGGCACTGACCACGGTGCCTGGATTCGTTGTTCGTCTCCACCAAGACTAAAGCTGGACTCGTCACTGAAGACGACCCGCTGCCATTCTGAATCACTCCATGACAGTCTGGCACGACACCATTGCAGTCTTTGGTGACGGTGACGTGGTGTTAAGGACAGTCCTCGTAACGGTCTGCGTGCATGTAGTCCTGCGTGGTGCAGCCGTCTACCAATGGTGCTGCGCTAACAGGATGACTCATGGAGGACATCACTGCTCGCTGGATGTCTGCAATCGTGGATGTTGGGTCAGTCAGGTAAAGCGGCAAGGCCTGTCCTTGCTTAGGTCACATGAAACCTGAATCATAGGCATGCCTCACGATGTCAAACCTACCAACCAAGTTTCATTCCTGTCAGCTGATTCCTTCTGGGTGCAGCAGTTAGTGCAATTTTGGAATTGTATCTAAGAAATATCTCCGGACATATTAAGATCTTCTGCTGAACTCAGGTGGCCACTGGAACTCGGTCTCTGACTTTTGCACAGTGCTGTTTATCATGAGGAGATGGATGTTAAAAATGGGCATATTTGAAGACATGCATGGAAATGCTGACAGGACAGCCAGCCAGTCAGTCTGCATCGTATTTGTGTGAGTTAATCATGTTTAAGGTTACACATAATGTAATGTTTCTTGCATTTGACGCCAATACAATCTGTGCATCAGCTTCGAAATGAGAGGCTCCTCGCACGGGGCACCATCCTCTTGGCTGCCGGCCTCATATTTGACAGCCGGCCTGTGAGGTGAAGTGAAGTGAGTGTGTGCGTCCCTGATGACTACGTTCGCTCTCTCAGCTGTTTGGGTGTAAATAATCGTTGATATGCATAAACAGCTCTCTCCATTCATTACTGTCAGCGTAGTGAGAGGCCTGCAGGCAGAGGTCGTCCGCCAGGGGTCCGCTCTCCGCTCTCAACCCCGCGGTACCCGTCACTCCAACCTGCTCCGCTGACGCCCTAAACCCTCCATTAGCAAGGCTCCGGGTCGCGACCTCTCTGTGGCATTTGCAATTCCAGATCGTTTGATTAGCGGCGTATTTACATATTTCAGCCGCGGAAGCTGTTGGGGTGTCGGGAACACTTGAAGTGTTGTAAATTCCTTTGGCCTTTTTGTCGGCATGGCGATCAGGGCCTGGTGTGCGCTCCGCAACTTTCTCCCACTCTCCTTCAACAGCAGCGACAGTGTCCTTAGCTACTTCTGACAACTCCCCAGATCTGCTCTGACCTCTATCCTCTGACGTAGATGGCAGAGAACTAGTGTCCACTGGAGTGGATCAAACTCCCTCCGAATGGGTTGATGGGTGGTCTCACCCTTCAGACCTCGGCCTATTAAAGACAATGAGAACTGAACGCATGAACCAGGCTGACTTGGTGAAGCCGTGCTATCTAATGCAGTAAATTGATGGGCTTGATCTTCAGCAAAGTCTTAAGGCATGAACTTGCCAAGATTTGCGTAGGAGCAGCTCTGTGCATGCTTCACTTGTACATATCCTTGCTGTCATTTCAGAACGCCTTCATTTCTTCAGGTACAACACAGATAAGCACTGTCTCATAAACTCACTGCACAAAAAAAATGAGTCACCTTGCGTGTTTAAGGTGGTAGTAGCTTCAGGCTCCTGCAGATGGCGCTGAACCAGGATGATGGGGCTATAAACACCTGCGGGGTGTGAGTGACGGGATCCATAGATTGGGAAGAGGTGCTACAGTGCAGGGAATGTCTCGTTCCATGTGTGGAAAATGGCTCCAAAGCAGATGTTAATGATTGGCTAAAAGGAGTGACTGCATTTGGGCGTGCCAAAGACCATAGTGTGAAGGAAGTAGCTGAATCTGCAGGTGTATGGAAGCGTACGGTCATACGGGTCTACCAGCAGTGGCTAAAATCCCAGTCTACAAGGAATTCTCCTCGGAATTGTGCCAGGGAAGACATCCACCAAATCTGGCCCAACTGTGTAATTCTTTGAAGCAAGAGTGTCTGAACATTGATGTGGCCTACATCCAGAAACTTGTCCAGTCCATGCCAAATGCAATCACAGCTGTTATTGGTGCTGGTGGAGGTATTACAGGCTATTAGGTACGTTTTAGTCACATGACTCATTTTCTTTTTAGCTTATCGGAGTCCATCCAGGCTTTTTTGGTCAGTCATCCAAACGTAGTTCATTAACTTCCTAAGCATTTGATGTTGTTCTGATGTTACGTCTATGGGTGAGTGAGTTTGTGCTGCCATGTCACGTCAACCGCGACAGGAGCATGTTAAGAACCTTTCTCTTCCGGCTTTGTAGCGACTGCGACCGCGAGTGAGGCCCTGGCCCCTCTCTCTCTCTCTTCCTTTATTTCTCTCTCTGCCTGCCTTTCACTCACTGTGTCTGTGTGTGCGTGAGGCCCTGGTCTCTCAGCCAGCCTTTCACAGAGCGAGACGCCTGTCATTCTAATCAGCCTGCTGCCCATCTCCTCTACCACCGGCTGGCTGAGTCACAGAGATTGAGAGAAAGAGAGAGAGAGAGAAGGAAGAGTGCTCACTGCCAAGTAGCATATGCCCCTGTAACGGTCTCTACTTCACAAGCCCTGTAGCAAACGAGCGATGGCCTTCTCAGTCCTCCCTGGCTGGCAGGCCAGCTATGATCCGTGTCTGTTAAACCCATGTCTGACTTACGCTGTGAGTGAGCCTGGTCCTGACACTCCTCAACTGCTCTGATGCTCAACAGATTGGACGTGGCAGCGGCAGCCAGGCTCAGGGCATGTTGAAGCGGGCCCTGTTCAGGCTCAGTTAGGGCTACCAGAGGGCTCCTCTGAATCAGCTAGCCACATCTCATAGAAGGTAAAGCATGTGTATAACAGGATGTTCTGACGGCTTCGTAAACCCATAAACAAATTTTGAATTGAGTTGAAATTTACAAGGTTACGGCAATGAAGTCGAGTTTAAGTTCAAGTGGCTGACATAGTCGTAAATATGTGTAGTAATCAGGAAAAAGGGGTCAAGCTAGCAAACATGCTAAATGGTAAACATTAATAATCAAATCAAAAATCAAATCAAATCACTTTTATGGTCACGTCACATTTTCACAGGTGTGAAGGTGAGTGAAAAACTTAGGTGCGTAGTCCCTTACAGTACTTAGATACAAAAAATATACATTAGACAATAAATATATACAATACTAAGCACAAAATCTCTGTTTATCCTAATATACATTATAAATTATATATATTTATATAACAGTAATAAAGTTATGAATAAAAACTATATAATAAGGCACCTGAATGAGCATTCAAGCTGAAAACTGACCGGAAACACACCTAGCTTGAAGACGGTATTGATGTGCTGGCAAGCTATATTTTACCTATATTGTATTGCTGTATTCTGCATATCAAGCACAATGTCATGATTAAAGGGGACCTATTATTTATAATGCTCATAATTTCATGTTTGGGCTCCCCTAGAATAAATTTACATGCTTCAGTTTTCCTAAAACACAATATTTGTATATACCCTCTGCCTGAAATCCTCTGTTTAGAGCTCCTGTGTCTTTAAGCCCCACCCCCTGAATAGCCTGGTGTGCTCTGATTGGTCAGCTTGCCCACTCATGCTGTTTTCTAATTGGTCAGCAGCTGGAGCAGCATCCTGTTCTTACAATGGCATCGGTTCAGTTTGAGCCAGAGTCCGATTCTGATAGTCCGGTAAAACAAGCTTGTCGATCCACCTTCGCAAGCTAGACTGGAGCAGGATTCAGGTCTCCCAGTGGTCTGCTTATACTGGTTTAGCTCTCTGTGTGGTGTGTAAAGGTAGGCGGGCAATAAGGGCTGTGTTACGAGATGATGTCACCTTGTAACAGAGAATAGGGCTGGTCTCTGAGGGAGAGCGTGTCTCCCTCTGGCGTGTACTTTACAACTTTGCATGCAGAACGTTTTACAAGCACAAAAAGCTCCGTAACACGTAACACATAATGAGTCCCAGGATGTAGAAGTCCTTGGCCAGTCCTTGGTCCTGGAGATAGCATTGACAAGTCAGTACACTACCAGTCAAAAGTTTAGACACGGCTCCTCATAGCAGGTTCTCCTTCTGTTTATCTTAAAGCTTTACTGTAGAATAAAAGTGAAGACACCAAACTATAAAATAGCACTCATGGAATTATACGGTCCACCTTAAAAACCTCCAGAATGGAGCTTTACAGGAGGATGAACCAGCTTTCTTAACCTGCAGTGGAGCTGATAGAACAAGGTTTATTTCTAAGCAGGTTTGGAGCAATTCTATTGGTCGGTCCCTCATGAATATTCACTAAACTGAAAGGAGAACTAGAGCTTTTACACTGTGCAGGAAAAGAGATCAAAGTTTTTACACCACTAAATATATATTAGAGGTGGAGATATGGAGAAATATCATACTGTGGTACATCAAGAGTGTATGTGGTATATCAGGATCATCTCATCAGTTGGAGCTGGTAAGTGTAAGACTGTAGAGTCTTTAAGATCACCAACAACATCCATTTAGAAGAGTGTCTCTAAACTTTTGACTGGTACTGTACACAGCCTGTGACTGGCTGACGGACTCATCTCAAGACGTCAGTGGACGGCTAACTGCCATGCTAACACCACAAAATAGCTCTTTTCAAAAGGAGAAGCAGATAAACAATCAGAAGCCAATTAGTGTTGGATTTATCTTTCTGGAATCTCCATAAAGGTTGGATTATACAGCTTCTGAAGGGGTGTGATCACACTGGAGCACACGATGATATGGCATGATGATACCCTTGTTCGAAAAAAGGGAAGCATGCAGCATTCCCGGGGTTTATTCTTTTACATACGACGTCATTTGATGTTGTCTACTAAACCTGAGGCGGTTAACCACCCCAAGCCTCACATATGACCTGACATTAAAAAGGCTACGGCCTGGATGTACACATCGCCGTTACACATATGACCTGACAGTGAGTAACAGTAGGAACATTCTGTATCTAAGAGCAGGTTTTGTAATTCCGTAGTCGGAGGCTCCCATACAAAAAACAGGAACTACAGCAATGCAGTAGGAATTTTAAGGTGTATGTGCTGTAATACCTTTACATCTATAGCAATCTAGAACACAATATATAATCCTGAAGTCCTACCTTCCCAGCTAGCAGGGAACGTTTCCAGAACCTTGGCTGATGTTACCTACAAGTTCTAATAAAGCTCTAAAGTAATCTAATCTAATCTAATCTAATCTAATCTAATGTTTAAATAACATTTTAAAGATGTTTATAATTTCAGATAATGCTCTTATAAGGTTACCTGTTAACTAAGACATAATGTTCCAACTGCAGGGTTCTCAGGATGTTCTCAGGGCCACAGATTATGTTATATGATAGCAAAAGAAGAACATTCCCAGCGCAACATTCTGGAAATGTTTTATGGCTGTTACTGGGACCTGAGAAGACAGACTGAATTCATTGTCCATAATACTATAATTTATTATACTATTGTAGAATCAAAAATAGCAAAACTGTAATTCTCTTTATTGCAGGTACAGCACATACAGTACCAGTCAAAGGTTTAGAGACACTCATCTAAACGGATGTTGTTGGTGATCTTAAAGACTCTACAGTCTTACACTTACCAGCTCCAACTGATGAGATGATCCTGATACACCACATACACTCTTGATGTACCACAGTATGATATTTCTCCATATCTCCACCTGTAATATATATTTAGTGGTGTAAAAACTTTGATCTCTTTTCCTGCACAGTGTAAAAGCTCTAGTTCTCCTTTCAGTTTAGTGAATATTCATGAGGGACCGACCAATAGAATTGCTCCAAACATGCTTAGAAATAAACCTTGTTCTATCAGCCTCCACCGCAGGTTAAGAAAGCTGGTTCATCCTCCTGTAAAGCTCCATTTTGAAGGGTTTTAAGGTGGACTGTATAATTCCATGAGTGCTATTTTATAGTTTGATGTCTTTATTCTACAGTAAAGCATTAAGATAAACAGAAGGAGAACCTGCTATGATTATGAAGCTCTAGAGTAATAGGTAATTATTTTGGCCATCATATTGGCAAGTTCCAAAACAGTCTAACTAAACTGCATTGAAATTCCCAACATGTTCCAGGTATGAACTGGGAATATGTGAAGTCAGTGTCTTGCAATACTTTCTAAGTCAGAGAACCTTTTCAGACGTAAAAGTAACTATGCCTTCATTAATTTACCAAATGTTGTTTCGGTAATGACAATGACTCCAAAATGCTAACTAGCACAAGACTGCCAATATAATACATGTATCATATTTCATATTATAGCAAAGCATTAAGCTAAAAACAACTACAACCTTCAATGATTAGCCGTGTCTAAACTTTTGACTGGTACTGTATTTTGTTGGTAAATTACACCACCTCTCCATAAAACAAATATCAACTATAAAACACTCCGGAGAAGAATGGGAAAAATTCCTTGAGGGCCGCACGCCAAAGAAGGCCTTGAACACAGCCCCAGTGCCGCACTGATCTCAACAAGCACTCAGGAAAATATGGCAGCTATGATTGTTATTTTGCGACGCACGATGTGTTTAAAACTGGGATTTAATCTTTCCTCTTCCCTCCGATGAAGAGAATACGGAGCGAGGCTGTTGTCGGGTATGGTTGACCTAACTGGGTGGAAGTTTCTAGAGGCTGTCTCTCAGGGATGAGCTGCTGAAGGCGTCTCTGCTTGCTATGGTGCGCCATCTTCTGGCGGTTTGAGGAACACTAAACCAACCAGTTAGACCAGTGTTCCTCAAAGCTCAATGTCCTGGACATGTTAGTGGATTCCCTGCTTTAACACCGCCCTGCAGCTCTGAAAGGGCTTGTAAAGGGGCTGATGAGTTGAATGAGGTGTGCTAGAAACAGGGAGAGCCCCTAAAATGTGCAGGGCAGGGTGCCTTCAGGACCAGGATTAAGAAACACTGACCAGTGTCCCTCAGTGCAGGTCCTGGATGCCCAATGTCCTGCTAATGTAGCTCAATAATGGGCTGTTAATGAGCTGATTAGTTGGATCAGGATGTGTTGGGAACAGGGAAAACCCTAAATTCTGCAGGGCAATGGGCTTCTGGGACCAGCGAAACCATCTAGGGATGGGGGACCATCTAGCACAAAACCATGATGCCGATTTAAGCACCTCAGTATTTAGGTACTGGTTGTCATAGCAAGGACCATTTAGACAATTAGCATTGATTAGCCATTTTGTTAGCATTATTTCAACTCACAAATCTAGACAGTTGCTAATTTCCCTTAACTGTAGAGCAGCTCGGGATTGGGGAAAGAAAATGAAATGGGAAAATGCCATAAGTTTTGAAGCAGTCACCTATTGGGCTAATGAGTTTTCATACATTCCAGCAGACCTATTTCAGCTAACACCTATGAAATGTTTTAAGAGGGTAATGTTTGTTTCATAAACTTGGGCTTTGCCATTTTCCGTACGTCATTCGGGGACGTTTTAATCCGCACAAGACAAGCGTGTAAAAACTCCAGAGCAATGATCGTCATTAGGGCTTTCTGATGTGGACGCGTTCCTGTACGCAATTCACCTTCGTAAAGTCATTCTTGGCTCGTTAAAGCCTCCCCCATTAAGAATAATCCTCCAGCGCTTGGCTTAAGGTATCCGTGCTTTGAGGAGAGGGGAGAGCCGAGCGTACGCAGCGCTTTGTCGACTTTATGGTAACACTGGAATATATTAAAACCCCAGCGCCCTTCTCCATAACTGTTTCCCGCTGTGAGTAATTAGCATTTCTGGGGTGAAAGATTCCAGCGTGATTGTCAAGTGTAATACAAAAACTCAAATTACTCTGCCTTCGTTTTTCAAAGCCGGGTATTTATCTTGCGACTGACAAAAGTCTGCTCCCTGGTGAGGAGGAATGGAGAAAATAACTTTGGGAGAATAGCCTTAACGGCGCACTACAGAGCTTATAGTTCCAGCATACCACAACCTCAAGCTTGGAAACGTGAAGTAAAGAA
Source organism: Semaprochilodus insignis (assembly GCA_034552555.1). NCBI lineage: Eukaryota > Metazoa > Chordata > Actinopteri > Characiformes > Prochilodontidae > Semaprochilodus > Semaprochilodus insignis. The sequence goes on from JAVGWN010002119.1 coordinate 10,250, forward strand.
CCATTTGTTGAACCCAACTTGTCTGTATTGCTTCCTTTTACAGTCCTTTAAGTTCTAGGTAGTAGCCAGGTACGTGTGAGGTACAAACTCCAAAGCAATAGGTCATTATTATGGGAATCATACTGGAAAGTTCCAAACACCAAAAAACTTCCAGTCTTTGAAATTCCCAGCAGGTTCTAGGTATTAACTGGGAATATGTGAAGTACTAGCACCAGATCATTCTACCAAACTGGTTCAAAGTCAGAACTCAAATTTCAGACATGGATTTAAAACTAACTATACTGTACCTTCATGTTTCAACAGTGATTTATTATTTTAGTAATGACAATTTTAGCTCATTTTAAGGAGAACTTGCACAAAATGCTAGCTACTATAACACAACCGAGCCCAGCTTTGAAACGTTGTACACACCGATAATCATCATCTTTTTATGAAAACATGAAAAAAGTTACTGAACTACAGAAAATCTATTTCAGTAGTGACCGAAACTGTAGTTGTTAACTGTTCACCATGAAGCCATGAGGGACAGGGATGCAGTCTGACTTCCTGCATAAGGGTGTGGCTAAAATAAGGCTCCGCCCACTGACAAAAAACTGTTTTGGTAGGGACAGGAAATCTCAGAACAGCAATTTTGTTTACGAAAAAATTTAACTTATGAAAGTATGAATGTTTGAATGAACACACATTTATTAAAAAAGAAAATCTTAAAAAATAAACGAATAAATGTCTAAACATAATTTATCATTTTTTTAAATATACATTTTATATTATTTTCACATGTGTAAATTGTAAATTTTATTAAGGTTTAAGGTTTGACGATTAAGGTTTGGGACAGACATCTCCCAAAAGAAGTTGCCCTGTGAATTATGACTTTTGTATTTCGCTGCTATCAGAACAAAACCTTATATCTCCAAATACATAACTAAGAAAAAACTCCCTTCACTTTTTATGACAGTCAGTGGAACCAGACTTTTTTACAAGTAATTTTTAGTCATTTCTTCTGGTCCATTAATCATGGAATTTACACACAATGTAAAGAGCAACTTTAAAAAATGGCCAAAAACCAAAAAATGCCAAAATGGATATAGAAGGTTTTGTTTGGACAGCAAACAAATAGATCACAATTTTAATCACAAATCTCAATTATAGATCACAACATTATCCTTGTAAATAGGTCCAAATCTGAGGTCCAAATACTTTCTTTGTCTATCTCTCTCT
>JAVGWN010002120.1:0-11466 GCA_034552555.1 Semaprochilodus insignis
TGGTGGTGGTGGGTGGGGGGCCGTCCTTATTGAGGAAAAATCAGGTCGTTAGAATTTGTCCTTGAGTAGGCTTACTGGTTTATCCCACTCACATCCTTATTAGAGATCAGGCGACGAAGGCGGATGATTAGACCGAGGAAATGACATGGTCTTCAAGGAGGGCTGCTTTATGTATTTGTTGGCGTCATGATTTTTCACGTTTCTGTTTTGATGGGCGATAGAACAGGAAGCGAGCGTGCTCACTGCATTATTTATTTATATGAATTTTTTTAAAGAATAGATTATATTTAGTGGGTGGGCTCCCGTGAGAGATGGGGAGGATGATGTCATATCTGCTTGGCAGGATATTCCTCGCTCTCAGAACCAGTATGGTTGGTGTCACACTCATTTCCTGCCTCTTGTACATACAGTGCTGTGAAAAGGTTTTCGATAGATCTGATAATAATCAAAGCTATTCATCTTGGTGTTGGTGTTTGTCTAACACTGACATTATAATGAATATAAATGACCAGATATGAGGGATTTGATTGGTTTTATGTGTGATGTAACAATCTCTCTACATGGGACATAACAGTTCAGTGTTTGGGAAGATGCTCTTCCTTGAGTCCCCCATGACTGAACTTACCTAATAGAGTGTAACACCTGCACAAGCACCAATACCTGCTGTGACTGGATTGGGCATGGACTGGACAAGTTTCTGGATGTAGGCCGCATCAATGTTCAGACACTCTTCCATCAAAGAATTGCGCAGTTGAGCCAGATTTGGTGGACGCCTTCCCTGGCCCAATTCCGAGGAGAATTCCCTGTAGACTGCAGATTCAGCTACTTCCTTCACACAAATCCTTGTGGAGGCACCGCGCAAGTTACTACCACCTTAAACATGCACGGTTACTAATTTTTGTCCAGTGAGCTTATGAACAAATAGGTCGGTCTCTGACGTTTTTTGGAAAGAAAAACTGTCAAATTATTCTTCCACGATGTGATGTGGTTCAGACACAACAGGCGATAGCTGGCAAGCTAGATAACCACGCTTTACATATTTATGGAACGATTACTTGGTTTTTGCACAGTGTATCAAACCCAGTCCTGGCGACCCAACACTATGCTCATTGTTGTGCTTAGAACGAGACATTCCCTGCACTGTAGCACCTCTTCTTAATCTATGGATCCCCTCACTCACTCCCCGCAGGTAGTTATAGCCCCATCAACCTCGTGCAGCACCATCTGCAGGAGCCTGAAGTTACCACCGCCTTAAACATGCAAGGTGAAAACAAACCAAAATGTTAAGGACAGTATGTGAAATCTGAAAAGTCTTGTCAGACCACAGTATACGTGTTCCCACTGTGCGTCAGTCCACTTCAGATGAGCTAAATATTAAACATTTAGGTACTGAGGTTTCGGTGGGATTTTCCTTACATATATGTTTTCTGTTCTGCTGATGCGAATTAACATGTAATGGCTATTTTGACTGGAAATTAAATAATTAAAGGTTGATTTCTGACTGTATAGAATATAAAATAACCAATTAATAATCACTCATAATATGAATATAGTATGATATAGTGCTTATTACACTGCTAATGTAGTAATATACTGTTCTTTAGTTCAATATAATTTTTTTTTTTTTACAGCGCAATACAAACACAGAGCATGTTACGTAGTGCTGGACATAGTAAGATGCAGCAGCCTTTGACGTTTCAGTGCTATTAATGGACACACCGACGCTGCTCTCCTCTCGTCTTCAGCTGTCACGCGCTCTGCGCTGTGTGAGTGTGAATTTGAGAGAGTTTTGTCTATAATCTGCTAGATCAGATGCTAATCCGTCACATATGCATAATGCCCGTCAGCCTGGACACAAACCGCCGTGCACAGTTACATGACTGTGTTTCTATTCGAGAGAGAGAGAGAGAGAGAGAGGAAGTGTGTGTGTGTGTGTGAGTGTGAGTGTCTATCTTTCTCTCTCTCTGTCTGTGTGTACACGATGCTTTTTAAAGCATGAAGCTCAGATTAAGCCCAGTCAGGGATTAGGGACAAGCGGGAGATGTGGCGTCACCAATGGGTGTGTGTGTAAAGTGTGAGGGAGGAGATTTAATGGCTGGTCTGAATGGGCATAGCCCTTTTATGCTCTGTCGCTTCACATTAGCTGTGTCCCTCAGTCACAAACACAGGGCGTCTATGTGCATATTGGTGGTGTTCAGGTACATAGAAATTGAGGACGTTTGTGTACTACATTACAGTTTGCTATATGTAAGTAAAATAGGCATATTAGCTGAATAATAGTTTATAATTAATAATATAATTTTATTTGTTTGTGGCGTCCAAAGACACTATAGACTCAAAGATGTGAAGGTTCTTTGGCACAGTGGTATCTGAATCACTTTTGGATCCATGGAGCACCTTTCAGTGGATGGTTCTTTGAAGGCGTACTCCAATGGTTTTCAACCTATGCCCCATTTATTGCATCTACAGCATACGGTTTATCACCACAGACGTTTTCCCCCATGTATATTGAAAGGAACAGAAAATGACAACAAACCGGTTCACCAAAAGGTCAGTTAAATTAGTGGGTTAAGTTAATGTATTCATTCATCTCCTAAGTCACTTATCCTTTTGGGTTGTGGGGGTTCTGGAGCCTATCCCAGTGGTCATTGGACAGAAGGCAGGAAACATCCTGGACAGACCACCACAGGGCAGACAGACAAACACACACTCACTCCTAGGGGGCAAATTATCATGTCCAGTTTACCTGACTGCATGTCTTTGGACTGTGGAAAGAAACCGGAGCACCCAGAGGAAACCCACACAGACACGGGGAGAACATGCACACTCCACATACAGAGGACCCCGGACCCCCTGACCAGAAATTGAACCCAGGCCCTTCTTGCTAATGTTTGTGCCAATGGACTGGCAGCATCAGACGGCGCACACAGGATTTGGGTTCAAAGGTGCCATAGAATGGAAGCCCGTATTTACACTGGCATAGTTGAATCAGCAGAGTTCAGAACATAGAACTGACATACCGCGAAGCTCAAACACTGTCGTTCCTCCTTCAAATACAAATCCTGCATTTATGAACGAGGTTGGTAAAACGGGACGATTCCAAAATCTGGCACCTGTTTAAACGCCGTTTCAAGAAACTTGTTAATGCTCATATTTAAAAGAGGCTGAAGTTGGCTTCCTGTTTGCCAGCTTCTTAATCAAATGTTCCATTCCACCTTAAATGCTACAGCTTGTACAGGTGCCAGAATGTAACTGTGGCACCATTTCAGGTGGAACAGAAAATTTGCCAAACACACTGGTGAACAGTAAGCCAACTTCAGCTCCCACATCTTTAACAGGATCCTGAGCTTCTTTAATTCAAAGTTGTTGAAAATTTGCTCTGCGCGTTTCACTCCGGACATTTTCTGAAACCTTGGACAAAATGGAGCTCTGTGTTTGACCCCGAAGAGACTGAAGAGAGGAGCAGTTCCAGCTTTACGGGCATCACAACCCCAACAGCAGCCTGTAAGTAGCAGCCGTGCTGTGTGCTTGTATCCGTGTTTGCCGGTTGAAGCCGATCATCTTAAACTGAGAGTTCCATAGTGAGGAACAACTGGAAAACTGGAAAGCCAGTAGCTAGTATAGGGAACGTTAGCTACTAGCATTAGCTCCAAGTAACTAGCATAGCTAACTAAATAGTATGAGGACCAAGCTTATTTTTACAATGAGGGTCTTTTTATTTTCCTGTCTGTGTCAACGTGTTGCTTCTGTGTGATCATAACAGTGTCTTGNAGAGAACTACACTCATTATGAAATGAAGAGTGGCACAAATAGAAGAATCAACCGACAGGAATGAAACTTGGTGTGTAGGTTTGACATTGTGAGACATGCGAATGATTTCACGCTCGGCCGCACATGTAACATAAGCAAGGACAGGTCTTACTGCTGTACCTGACTGACCCAACAGCCACAACTGAGGACATCCAGCGAGCAGTGGTGTCCTCCATGAGTCATCCTGTTAGTGCAGCACCATTGGCAGATGGCTGCACCACGCAGGACTACATGCACACAGACCTTTACCACGACTGTCCTTAACACCACGTCACCGTCACCAAAGACTGCAATGGTGTCGTACCAGACTGTCATGGAGTGACTCAGAACGGCAGCGGGTCATCTTCAGTGACGAGTCCCGCTTTTGTCTTGGTGGAGACGACCAACGAATCCGTGTGTGGAGGCACCGTGGTCAGCGCCAAGATGAACCGTTTTGTTGTCACACGTCACACGTCCAGAAGGCCTGGTGTCACTCCACCTCCACCCCTACCGCACCATCTGCAGGAACTGTGTGAGGATATTCAAGCTGCATGGGATGGATTATCACAGGACACCATTAGGAACCTCTACAGCTCCATGCCGAGACGTCTGGCGTGTTGGGTTAGCAAACACGGCGGCCCGACGCCATACTGAGAGACACTACTTCTGTATGTGTAGCTCAATAAATATTGATCATATCAGTCTAAATTGATCATCCGTTATTGATCCTGGTAACCTTTATCTTCCTTCCCAACACACCTGCAATCCCACACCTCCTCCTGGGTGCAGATTGTAGTGAATAACTACATTCTATGCAACCTTTAAAGAGCCATCCACTCAGATGAGGTTCTTCATCTATGCCATCACTCCAAAAAAACCCTTTCGGCACATTCGTTTCTGTGCATGAAATGATCCCTGCGTTGGAGTTAACAGTATGTGCTGCTTGTATATGCAGTGGGACACTTTTGTACTAGGAGTGCAAAGTGGGGTGGGGTGGGGGCAGAAAGGGGCCCAAGTACCAGGGTAGTCACAAACAACAGCAAGGTGTGAATGAAGCCTCACTGTATCCCTCCTTTCAGCCTCGTTCCCTCTCAAGCTCTCATGAATATGGAGGCTGTACAGCCTGTGCCAGACAGAGAGGGAAGAAAGGAGGGAGGCGTGGCCACAGTGAGCAAATGATGAGGTAGATGGGGAGAGCAGCGGAAGGGGGAGGGGCTGAGGGGGTGGTGACTTGGTCAGTTGCCGTAGCGATGCGCAGGCTCTGTGCGAAGGCTGCTGCTTATTGATCAGAAGACAAGAGCCTGTGTCTGTGCTCTGCGTTAGGCTGTGGGATAGAGCGGCACGGCCATTGTGAGCGAGCCTGGTAGAGTGTGTGTGTGTGAGAGAGAGAGAGAGAGAGAGAACGAGAGGGAGGCAGAGGGAAAGAAGGAGAGAAATGAAAGTGTCTGCCATCATTTGATGGTGCATGATGGTGGTCTGGTTCTGACCTGCTTGCTCTATAAGGAGGGGCTCTCTCAAGCCTGCTGCACAACAAGGAAAGATTCGACTGCAGGTAATGCATGTCTCTCGCTCTCTCTCTCTTTCTCTCTGTTTCCCCTTCATCTCCAGTTCCCCATTGTTTTCCCACCATCCTCTTTCTCCAGGGAAGGTGTAACCTTGATCTTCATTCTTCATCCATTCCCTCCATCCATCCATTGTTTTTATTCCTCCTCCTTCACCTCCCCCAGCTTTGCTGCCTACAGCAGATGGCACATGTAATTTTGTCTGTGTAATATTTTTATAATAGTGTAGCAGCATATATCATAACGGAAGCATTTAGAATGTATACAGTCCATATGATATACAGTATACTGGCAGCACAAAAGCCACATTACAGTTGGCACCATGAATTTGGCTCCGGAAGATGCTCCATCAGTCTATGGCAGGGTTAAGATACGGTGGCTTGCTTCTGTCTCACTCGTGTGTTTTCGCAGCCGCCTCGTGCCGCCATATTTTTCCTCCACTCGATGCTCGTGGCCTGTTAGCATCCTTAATGATGCTAATGTTGTACCAGGCAGGTGAAACCAGGTGTACAGACCAGCTAGGAATCTATTCATCAATTCTTATGCAAACAGATCATATAGAAATGTATATATCTGTATGGCAGTGTAGATGCATGTATCCTATCACATTCATCGGGATAATTCTATTCTTCCAGTGCTTTGCTATAGGAAATCTGCCCCACTAAGATATTTCTGTATACGACAGTAGTATGGGGTATAGTTGTAGTGTGTCCATTATGCTGTTTCAGTGATTTGTTATTGATTGGGGATGAACAATTGTATAATTCAGCTATGGAAAGTGTTGAGTGATTTTTTTCCCCAGCCATGACGTACATGTTCCATTGATTCTTCTGTTGTCAACAATCTATTTACAATCCAGCACAATGCTGCTTTTTCCCCCGCTCTGGCTGAGTGAATCAGGGCCAGCGGCTCGCCACCATGCCACCACACTACATGACCTCAGCTTAGTGTCCTGATTATCCACTGTAGTTTTAATATGGCCTTGTTTGTTGATATTGTTGTTGGGTTTTCCGACTGGTTATGACTTTAGGCTTGGAAGTAAGGAGGGAGATGTGTCCCAGAGGAGTTCAGGCCTGAGGAAACCTGAAGGTCAAAGATTGCACTTTAATGTAACCTAGACCTGCGCTCACACTGCAACAGTACAGTGTACACTGAAGACAGTAGGGCATTAGTGGCCTGGCACTTTGCTGAGTAATGCATCGTGGAGGGAAAGGCTTATGTCAGGCTGATTTAAATGGATTTTGATCCAATTGAGTTTTGGAGATGTTGAAGTTCAACACACCCTACGGGTCTTAATCACGGAGACTAAACAGACTGGATTCAGGAGAAAATGAAAAATGGATATGTAATGCCATGATGCTTTTCTTCTATTTTAGCCTAAACAGAAACCCCGTAAAACACTGAGCTAATGTTAATTAAGTGTTTTCTTGTGCTAAAGTGTTTTGAAGTTCTACTGCACGATTAAATGTAGGTGCAGGTATAAACAGAATATTCAGAATATTATATAAATATTTTCACACAGAGGTCTATATATATATACACACACACACACCTTTGAACATAATGTTGTTATATAATTATATACATTTAAATATAAACATGCAAACGTTTGTTAGCATCTATTGTGTATTCTTGGCCAGATTACCTTTAGATGAAAATAAAAATAGATAGCCATGTTTTTTGTGTTTTACTTTCCCCAATATAGAAATTGTGCAGTAAAGTTTGAAAGTAATAATAATAATAATAATAATAATAATAATAATAATAAAACAATAATAATAATAATATGCATCAACCTGATAAGGAGCAAACACATTTTTCATTGCCCTTCTCCATCAGCGTATATATGAACGTGTATTTCTTGTTTATTCTGGAATATCATCGCTGTCCAAATAAAAACCTGTATCTCCATTTTTGTTGATTTTTGAACACAGCAGCTGCTGTTTACACTGTGTGAAAATGTGGTTGGTGTGGCTCAGCGGTTAACACCACTACCCACCAGAGAGCTACCACCCCATGTGGGAGACGGGGGTTCGAATCCCAGTCTGGTTAGCAAATGCTCAGCCACACTAATAAGAGTCCTTGGGCGAGACTCCTAACACTGCACTGGCCCACCTGTAATACGAATAACCTTGTAAGTCGTTCTGGATAAGAGCTTCAGTTAAATGTCATGAATGTAAATGTAAAATGTCATGATGAACGGACCAACAGAAATGACCCAAATTCACTGGGAAAGACGTCTGGTTCCATTGACTTACGTTACAGTTGAAGTAGGTTTTCGCCCTCTCCTGTAAAGCTGCCAGTTTGGAGACGCTTGTCTTCCTTTGGGCTGCGTTTCTGTTCTGTATGTAGGTTTATACTGTGGTGGCCTTCCCCTGTACTCTTCCTTTAAACCATGGCATGTGGCCGAGTTAAGCTGGCAGGACCACATAGAAAAAAGGCGTTGTGATTATTCTCATCATGTTTATCTTTAAGTGCTACGTTTTTCTTGATAGTGTTGATTGTGATCGGCTTTTAAGAAGATCCCTGTGGTGAAATCAGTTACTGGTGTAACATATGACTGAATAAATCATTTAAAGGTGGTCATATTCTCCAAATAGTAAATGAAGATTTAATATTTTAGCATGTGGAACCTTCCTCTTGGCTAGAACCCATGTTCTACAACTTTCACTTTATATGGGAATTCCTTAAACTTCTCTGCACCCACAAGATCTCATGTATATATAAACTGGTCTTTAATGAACGGGCCACTGTTTCTGGAATCCAGTGTGGTGGATCTATGTGACGAACCCTTTTTAACAGCTTTGTACTGGAGACGTTTTCAAAGCTCCTCAGACGTTGCGTTCAGCCGTATGAACGAATGTACTAATGTTGAGGAGCCTTCTTTGTTTGAGAAGCACATTGTGTAAAGTGTGTGTAATCACTTCTTGCTAGACCGCGTCCCTGAGTCCCCGAGTTCATCAGTGAGTTCCCCACAGTCCTGCTGAATTAGCCAGAGTGTGAATAAAACACAAAGTGGAGGAGCCAGCAGAGTCAAATCGAGTCCTGCTGTGCTTTCTGCAGATGTGGAATGGTTTAGGGCGAGCATGCGTTATTAGTCGCTCGGACAGGATGGAAATGTGCAGGTTTCTCAGACGTGTAGTCTTACTGGATTAGCTATTTTGAGCCTTTCCTAAGAGATAGAGAAACTCTTTGACTGGTACGGTCACAGTAATTGAAACCCGTTGGTGGAGTCATTAGTCATTACTGCTACAGTAAATGGCTGAATAGAGCTGTGCTCTGTGTGGGCTGTGTTGAGCTATGTGGTTCTGTTGGTGGAGCATTTACCTAGTTAGCTTGTTGTTGGATGTGTGACGGGTCTAAAAGGGCTGCATTTCAGAGCTCAGCTGTAAGAAGAATGGGAATGTAGAGCTGCATGCTCCCGTAAGCCAATTGTAACAGAATTGAACGCAACCTCTGCACCAAACTAATTAAACAGCATTTCAGTAGCATTTTACTGTAGGGTCACGTTGATAAGGCTGCATAACACCTACGTTAGCTCGTCATGATAACTGACATAGTCCTATGTAAATGTTTCTAAATGCTTATTCCAGCAGGGGCCGTCTGTCGTAAGGGCTATGTAAGCTAACTGATCAAAATTTAAATTAATTGTAAATTAATAAAGGATTATCTTATCTTATCTTAAAACTGGCAAATGTAACTTTTATAGTGATTGACAGTGGAATGACCATTTATAAACACTTATGTAGGGTTATAGGGTCTGTAGGTGTAGCCCTATGAACAAACCCTACCGTGAAGTGTTTTCTGAAAATGTTAATGTTTTATTACTATTATTATCATTATTGTTTTCCCAAGTATTTCCCAAGTCCACCACTACTAGCTAGCTTGGAAGTGAACGCTAGCATGTGAAGCCAGCTTCTGCATCTTTTTAAACTGCTGCTAATGCAATGTCATTGCTAACAGCCAATTGCTAACAGCCAACTCCCATACTGGCTAGTATTGTGATGGCATGAGAAGGGGGGCCATCCCACCCAGAGAGACAGAGGCCAATGTATTTTAAATTAGCTTAAAATAGTGAATCAACAGTAATTGTGGCCTGTGCAAAAGTTTGCATTCCCCACCATGTCAATACAAGACAGTAACACCTTCTTTGCCTGAACTCAGCTTGTTCAGAATCTTGCATATAGCTGTGTAATCCATCATGAAGACTCGCTTTGTTCCCATTTGCACTTCAAGTATCCTGTACTATTCCGAAAATTGACCTTCCTTCCCAGAAAAAAATGTTGTTACTCTCTGAGGACTTGGGGAGACGTAGCATTAGACAACGAAAGAAGATACTTCTGCCCAGATAATGTATATTTATATTTATATTTGTTATATATATATATATATATATATTTAGTCTTATCTTTATTAGTCCTAATAAAGATATTTAGTCTTTAGCTCAGTTGCAGATAATCATCAAATCTGACTACACTGACTACATAGTAGGGCTGAACGATTTGGGAATAATTTAATTGTGATTAGTGATTGTGAAATTATTATTAAAAGGTTTTGGTCTAAAGCATGTTTTTAAAAAGCCAATCATAGTGGAGAAGTACATGCAAAAGGTTAAAAGGCCAAATTGTCCCCCCAAAAAGTCGTTTTTTCAGATTTACAACTACTTTATTATTATTAATAGCACATATACAAAGTCAGAAGATGCATGTAGGTGCAGAAGATGCATAACATTTGTGCTGTAGACATACGACCCCGGTTCCCATCAGCACCACTATAAAGAAATAAAGGCGCCAAGTTTGCCAAGTCTGTCTGGCATTGCTTAACACTGTGATGAGTGTGATAGTGAAGATGCTAACCTGTGAGCTTCAATTCCTTGTTAGCCACATTAGCCTTGAAAAGCTAAAACACCAAACTTTGCGCACCAGGCATGTCTTGGCTAATCACCTAGATCGTTGTCAGGCTCTTGCTTTAGCAGTAATGAGAGACTGTAATACAGCCACTGATAACAAACGTGCTTGTTTGTTTTGTTGTTGTTGCTGGGTCGGTCAGGGCCGTGATCAAGCTGATCTTGAAGTGGCTGTCTAACTGAAGACGTCAGCATGGAGGCTCCGCTGGTCTGTCTGGATGAGGAGTTTGAAGATCTCCGGCCGTGTAAACTAGACGAGCTGGAACCAGAGCCATCACCCCGTCGGCCTTACGGCACGGTGCCTCTGGCCCCTCTGGGCCGGGAAGACTTCTCGGAGCTGGAGAACTTCTCAGAGATGATGAGCTTCAAGTCCATGGAGGATCTGGTGAACGAGTTTGATGAGAAGCTGAACGTGTGCTTCCACAACTATAACACCAAGACGGAGGGCCTGGCCCCAGTGCGTAACCAGTCACATGCTGAGGAGGATGAGGAGAGGCTTCAGGATGAAGAGTGAGTGTTTTATTCTCTCTCTGTTGAGTGTTGTAGGTGTAATGTTTCCTCTTTCAGACTAAAGTGTTTTAAAGGGCCCATATCATGCAGTTTGTGTAGTTCATTTTTTAACCTTTAACTTTAATCTCTGCTTTCCTCTAAAGATACTGAGATCTGAGATCCTGGTTCAAGCTAACCCTAACCCTAACCCTAACCCTAACCTAACCCTAACCCTAACCCTAACCCTTACTACATCTAGGTTAGACTATTGCAGTTCTCTGTTTTGTGGTTTACCCTCTAAAAGCCTACCACACCCTCTGCAGTGCATTCAAAACTCCACCACCAGAGTCTTAACACCCATTAAGATATCTCCGTCCTTCACCAGCTACACTGGCTACCAGTTACTCAATACATCTGTTATAAAACCCTGTTGTTGACCTTTAAAGCCTTGCATGGACCTACACCCACTCATATGTCTGCACTTTCATATCCTTATGCTCCATCGTGCAAACTAAGGTCCTCTCACTCTGCTCTTAGGTTCAGGCTTTTCTCTATGGGTCCTGTAGTGTTGCTGCCCCCTCCCTCTTCAACCCCTTACCTTCATCAAGTAGCTCTTCTCCCAGTTAAAAACATATCTTGTCTCAAAATACTTCCATTCTCAATGATTTTTTTTCTTCCCATAAATGGGGAGTATGTGAAAGGCAATATATATGTCTAATA
>JAVGWN010002121.1:0-11464 GCA_034552555.1 Semaprochilodus insignis
CTTGTCAGCAGACTGCATGGGGCAGGAGAACAGCTCCATCTAGTGGATCAAATAAAGACTTGTAAGATACAGTATCTGTTCATTTATCTTGTCCTCGAGATGGTGATGCCCTTCAGCAGTCACCTCAGGTCTGAAGTCTGTCGCCTGTCTGTCTCTGCCACACACACACACACACACACACACACACACAAACAGACACACGCACACACACACACACACACACACACAGATACAGAAACACACACAGACACACACATACACACACACACACAGATACAGAAACACACAAACATTAGCTTAAAACAAGACATTTATTTTAATGTCCTCCTCTTATCAAGCATGAGGTACAAAACAGCAAACACCTACATATGTGTAATCTCATTTCATCTGATCTCATCAGCGAAAAGAAAACAAAATCATAAATAATAATCTCAGTGTTTTGCTGTTTTCAAAGAAAAACTAAAACGATATCAATATCACATACCATATGACCTACTATAAGGTAATGCAAGTTCTAAAACAATAAACTTGTGCTACTTGTGCTACAATGGCACTATGAAATATATTTTCAAAAGACAGCAAATATTTAGTGTGATTTTTTTACTGTAGTGTGACAGATCTTGTGTCCCCAGCAATAACTGTAATAAATGCTCCATTACAAATTTCTGCTCACCAAAAGTGAAAACTTGCAATAAAACTTGAAATCATAGCACCAGTTAAGAAACACCGGGAACACTTCTTATGAATCCTGTATTCATTATTAATTTAAATTAAGGTGTTATGTGACGTATGCAATACCTTAAAATGCCAGTCGCTCTCACTCTTTCTCCCCCTCTTTTTCTCTAATTCTCCTCCCAGCTCCGACTAGTCTCCCATTTCTTTTGTTATTTCTCTCCTTACCAGCAAAGCTTTGGACTGGGCCACCGCAGTTTGGGCCGCCTATGAACGTGGAACGTATGAACATTTTATTCGGGCAGTGTTTGACCATCCCAACAAGGGCAGAGCAGCCAGAGAGCTCATGGTTCAGCTTCACCAGGGGTCTCGGTCTGTCATAGACTATGCCCTGGAATTTCATACTGTGGCTGGGAGTGGCTGGAACGAGCCAGCTCTAGTTACTGTGTTCCGGAATGGACTCAACTCAGACATTCACAAGGAGCTGGCCTGCCAGGATGATGCTCTAACCCTGGAAGAACTTATTTCCCTCACCATGCTGCTCAACCAACTCAAGCATGGTGCGAGTTCAATCTCCCGACAGACCCCAATTACCCGCACCCACCAGCTACAGCACCTCTCCATGGTTACCCCATGCACTTGCCCAGCCTCCAGATTCTCCTCCGAGAGAGTCCCTGAGGAACCTATGCAGGTAGATTCATCCCATTAATCTCCTGAGGAGAGGCTTCGACGTCTCTACTGCGGTACAGCTGGCCACAACTTACGTGACTTTGGAGCTCGTCCCCAAAGACCTCAGGTACCATCCCAGAGTAAGTGCGTGAAGACCATCTCACACGTCAGAGTGGTGAGTAGACCCATGCCAGGGATGGTTACTTCATCCATTGCCAAGTGGCCAAACAACTTCAGCTACGCATTATCTCATTAAAATATTCCCTCCGGCTTTCTGCTGTGGACGGGGACCCTGTGGGCCAAGGGGTCGTCTCCATAATCACCATTCCTGTTATTATGGACTTTAGTGCTCTCCACTCAGAGGAGATTCAGTTCTTTGGTTTAGACTGTTCTGAGTATGCTGTCATTCTTGGTCTCTCTTGGTTAAAAACTCATGACCCCTCTATCTCTTGGTCTGAGCAGGAGATCATAGCCTGGTCTTCTCACTGTCTTCATCACTGTTTACTGTTTCCCCATGTATCTATCTCTTCTACGTCTATTGACAGCCCAGATGTTCTGTCTCCTGTGTGTGTTCCTCCAGAATACTCTGACTTATGGAGGTCTTCAGAAAGGCTAACACCACTAAATTACCACCACACCAAGTTTATGATTGTCTGCTCAAATTAATGGACAATCAAGTACCTCCAAAATCCGAGGCTCTAGCCCAGGGATATATCCACCCATCCACATCACCTGCGGCCGCCTGCTTCTTTTTTGTTAAAAAGAGAGACGGAGGTCTAAGACCATGTATTGATTATCGTGGTCTAAATTCCATTACCGAGCCTTATCCGTATTATCCATATTACTACCGTCAATCCCAGTTGCGCTTGAGCAACTGAGAGGTGCATCTGTATTCACTACGCCGCACCTACAATCTTGTCAGGGTCCGGGAGGGTGATGAATGGAAGACAGCCTTCCGCACCACTAGGGGGCACTATGAATACCTGGTTATGCCTTTCGGGTTGAGGAATGCCCCTTCATTGCTGGTCATCCCGTAGAGACCCTAACTCTCCAACTTCTCTCTGAACTCCAAAAATAGAACTTCTCAAGCCAAGTTCTTTGTTCCTGACATTAAGGTGCCCCCGTCTGAAAACGTCAATAGTTTTGTAGTTTGGGCAGGTCTAACTGGATCACTAACTGGGCAATATGGCTCATGTCGTTATTGTGACGGTCAGCATAGAGTGCTTGGTGGAGGAGTGTAATATAGCAGTATGAGCGGTGGTGGGGCATAGCTTCATTAGGTCTGCCTCCAGGATGAACAACACTACAGTTCTGTTTATAGATGAAGTTGCGCACTGCTGTGATTCCACTTGTCACCCCCATTCATCACAGACAATGTGGTATTGAGAGAACTTTCTCGGCATGGTCTGATCATTTCAGCCATACAGAAGATCTGGTTAAGCTGTAAATCAGCACTGTTAAAGCTTGTCATCTTATTTAAGAGCAGAGTGTTCATGGTTCTAAAAGCTGATACCGAGGAGCCTTTTCCATGACTGAGACGATGGAGTGTTTCAGCTGTGGAAATGAAGGACACTGTCCGTAACTGTCTGGGGCAGGTAGCAGAGCTCCAGCCTGGGCCTAGTCATGCTGGAGTAGCTCTGGGCCATGGGAATGAGACTGGAGCTCCAGCAGAGGGCGCAGGAGACAGCCACAGGGACAAACAGGATGAGTTGGACAGAGTTTAAGAGCCAAGCAGACTTAGGAGGTCACAGAGTCTCAGGGCAGAGTAGAAGGGATCAAACAAAGTCTAAGCGTCAATCCACCCATTCATGTATGTTCCTATTCTTGAACTGTTTGTTCAGTCAGTTAAAGGGTTAATGAGAGGGGAGGCTAATTTGTATTTTCGACTGCTTCAGCAGATCTAGTAGGAGATCATGAAGGAGCCAATTCGGCAGCCCTTACCCACGGATCAGGCCTACTATGTTCCTGGCAGATCTATTTTTGATAACATCTCCCTTGTTAGAGACATCTTGGACCTGTCTGGTTGAGGGTTTCGTTGTGGGCTAATCTCACCTTAACTGAACTATTATGCGTGTGTTCTGAAAGCATGGCAGCTGTACGAGGTGGAAGGTCAAGTCAGGTCAAGTCAGGTCAAGGTTTATTTATACAGTGCCTTTATTGTAAATAAACCACAATCTTGTCCAGTGTGAAGTTGTTACAAGGCAGCTTTACAGAACATCCGGGTCTAAGCACCTAGTGAGCAAGCCAAGGTCAACAGTGGCAAAAAAAGCTCCCTTAGAGGAAGAGGAAAAAACCTTGAGAGGAACCAAGACTTAAAAGGGGAACCCATCCTCCTCTAGTCTACACCGGATCCCAAGACAAGCACAAAAGCAACATCAAAAGGATTCAAATATAAAGTTACACTTTATTCCCAAAAGTATTTGCTTGTCTGCTTTCACACGCATATGAACTTGAGTGACCTCCCATTCTTAATCCATAGGGTGTAATATGATGTCGGTCCACGATTTGCAGCTATAACAGCTTCAACTCTTCTGGGAAGGCTTTCCACAAGGTGTAGGAATGTGTTTATGCAGATTTCTGACCATTCTTCTAGAAGCACATTTGTGAGGCCAGACACTGATGTTGGATGAGAAGGCCTGGCTCTCAGTCTCCGCTCTAATTCTTCCCAAAGGTGTTCTGTCAGGTTGAGGTCAGGACTCTGTGCAGGCCGTTCAAGTTCTTCCACACTGAACTCGCTCATCCATGTCTTTATGGACCTTGCTTTGTGCACTGGTGCGCAGTCATGTTGGGACAGGAAGGGGCCGTCCCCAAACTGTTCCCACAAAGTTGGGAGCATGGAATAGTCCGGAGTCTCTTGGTCTGCTAAAGCATTAAGAGTTCCTTTGACTGGAACTAAGGGGCCGAGCCAAGTCCTGAACAACAACCACACACCATAATCCCCCCTCCACCAAACTTTACACTCAGCACAATGCAGTCAGACAAGTACTCAGCATCCACTGACCCTGCTCTGTAATTTTACGAGTTGCTGTCATTCCCAATCGCTTCCACTTTATTATAATCCCACTGACAGTTGACTGTGGAACATTTACTAGCAAGGAAATTTCACGACTGGACTTGTACAGGTGGCATCCTATCGCAGTACCTGGAATGCTGGAATTCACTGAGCTCCTGAGAGCGACCCATTCTTTCACTAATGTCTGTAGGAGCAGTCTGCATGTCGAGGTGCTTGGTTTTATACCCCTGTGACCATGGAAGTGATTGGAGCACCTAACTTGGATGGGTGAGTGAATACTTTTGGCAATATTGTGCAATGTTGAATATAGAATAACCGATAACCGTTAGACTCGTATGAGAGTAGCAATGAGAAACAGACCTGAAAGTCTGAATGAAATCACAGTCAAAACCTTTGAACCTCATTAACAGCTGTTAAAAGCCTACAGTGAGGATCTATTAGTAAGAATATGGGAACCATTGTTTAGTAAACACTCTTTCTTTCTATCTTTCTTTCTTTCTTTCTATCTTTCTTTCTTTCTTTCTTTCTTTTCTTTCTTTCTCTCTCTCTCTCTTGTGGAGCGTGTTGAGGGTGAGTGGTTGGTGTTTACCCACACTTTGTTTCCTGAAAATGCTTTCGGTTGTGTGTGTGTGTGTGTGTGTGTGTGTGTGTGTGTGCGTGTGTGTGTGTGTGTGTGTGTGAAAGCTGCGCGTTAAGCAAGTTGGTGGGGAGTCTGTTGCCAGTATTTTCACTGGGAGTATGGCGTCTCTGAGCGATGAGAGCCTGACTCGCCAGCATGTTATGAAGGTGGAGTTCAGGTAAAGTGTGAAGGGGTACTGCCTGGCTGCAGGTAACACTGTGAGCGACATCGTCTCTGCCTCCTGCCAGAACAAGCTAACAATCTGCTTCAGAGTGGTTATGGAAAACATGCTTATCCCATTAGAAACATCCCCCTCAGCTGCAGTCTCCACTGATAAAACATCTCATGTCCTTCAAGAGGCTTGTGCATATAGTTCTGAAGGATGGTGCAGATTTGGACTTGGTTCTGAGTTAGAGTTGAGGGTTTTGATTATGCTGTTTATGTTTCCTCTGACACTGCTGTGGTGCGTTTCTGTTGTGGGCAAACAGGACATCTCTCAGAAACCACCTGTACTCTACACTGCTGAGGAGGAACCTGAAACAGCATCCCACATTCCCAACCCCAACCCAACCCTGCCTTGCATGGGATTCAAAGAAATAAAAAAAAAAAAGCACATTTGCATCACAGGATGCAAAGTTGACATCCTCAACACAGAACATATTTAGGCAATCAAAAGGTTTTTTATTTAGGCGAATCTCCAGGAATCAGGAGTGATAAATAACGCTGCTGACTGGGCTGATAGAGGCTCATGACCTGTGTGGAGTATGGAGGACAAACAGAGACACACACTCTATAGACAAGTTTTAAACTGATTACACGCTTTTTATTTCTCCTGTTGGTTTTTCGAATCATTGTATGTTTCAGTGGATACCTGCAATTGAATACCACACACAGCCTTTCACCTTTTTGGGATGTTTTTAAATCACAGAAAACATTTTTTTTATCCATTGCAGCAGTGGTGGGATGTCATGTTTTGCCAACAGTACACTTTCAATGTCACTACAGACATAATCAGATCTGTTGGAGCTCTGGAGGCAGAAATTGTGGAGCTCTGGTGTTTGGGGGAGGCCACAGGAGAGCAAGATCCTATTAAAGGTCTTAAAGGGATGTAAAGGATGGAGTGTAAAGGTAGTAGAGGCTTATTCAAACTTCTTTTTTGGCCTTCAGCATAAAAACGGACAGAAAAGGTTTCTGCATGCTGTGTTGTTAGAATCGGGGGATCTTGTTTAGGAGCCTTCTGGAATTTGCCAGGTTCTTCTCAAAGCTGTTTGAGAATGAGGAGCCCAGTACACAGGATGTGGAGTAGAGTTTCTCTGCCCTGCAGGCCAACATCAAGGAGCAGAACGCCACACTGCTTGTATGAGGCCCTTCAGGGCATGGAAAACAGCCAGGCACCAGGTATTGATTCGCCTCCGGGTTGGTGTTTTGGTCTGAGTTGGATCAGGATGTGTGTTTAAGCGCTTCATGACACTGTAGCGAAGGGAAAATGTCCTCTAGGCTGTAGGAGAGCTGTCCAGACCCTTCTGCCGAAGAAGGAAAACTTGGCTGTGCTGCAGAACTGGCAACCCTGTGGCTGTGTTGTGTGTATGGACTGCTCTAAAAAGCATTAGTCTTGAAACTGAGGAAGGTAATGGAGCAGGTGATAAATCTTCACCAGATGTACTGCGGGCCCTGCGGGTGGATTTTTGATATTTACCCGATTCAGGATGTTTTCCAGGCTATCGTGGTCTCATTTTCATGGACCAGGAGGCTTTCCACCGGGTTTAAGTATTTGTGGGAAGTTCTAGAGAACTTTGGGTTCAACTCAGGTTTTATTGCCATGATCAAGGTTCTGTACAGCGACACTGAGAGAGTACTTGAGGTTAACTGTGGTTTATGTGCTCTTTATGAGGTAATGGGGTATCGGGCAGGACGGTGCTCTGTCTGGCATGTTATATGCCTCTGCTGTTCCAGCTGAGAAAGAAGTTCTCTGGCCTGAAGATCTCCCTCTCTTTCTCTTCCTTCTTCTTTCTCTCTCTCTCTCTCTTTCTCTCTCTCTTTCTTTTGTTCTCTCTCTCTTCTTTTCTCTATCTTTCTCTCTCTTTTTCTTCTTTCTCTCGCTGTCTGTCTATCTATCTTTTGTTCTCTCTCTCCTCTTTTCTCTTTCTTTTTTCTCTCGCTCTCTGTCTATCTATCTATCTATCTCTCATTATCTCATTCTCGCGCTCTCTCTCTCCCCTTCTCTCTATCGTTCTCTCTCATTTTCTTCTGTCTGCTACTATCTCCTTCTCTCCCTCTTTCTCCCACTCTTCTTTCTCTCACTGTCCCCTTCTCTTTCTTTCTCACAGCAGCTGCTGTTTACACTGTGTAAAAAATTCATGATGAATGGACCAACAGAAATGGCCCAAACTCGCTTGGGAAAGAGTCTGGTTCTATTGATTTACATTATATTTAATCTAGGTCTTTGCCCTCTCCTGTAAACTTACTATTTTGGAGATATCTGTTTTTCTTTGGACAGCGACGATATGCTAATGGACATGCTAATCAAGTCCCCAGTTACCCAATTCCTAAATAGCTCTTCACTTGGACACACATACAGTTCTATTTTATGCCAGTTCATGGCATAAAGGATGTACAGCCTCATTCAATTCTATGTGTTATTAAAGTACCATTCTCCCGTCATCTGCCNGCATTGCAAACAACCTACAATGGTGTTTTATTAAAGTGGGTTTTACAGAGATGGAGAGTTCTGAGCACCTCCTCAAAGCCACACCTTCTTAAAGACATGCATATATATATTTCAACCCCCTTTCATCCCTCCATTACACTCTCAGCTACTCTAATCCACCAACAATGAAGCCACAGATCTCTCTGGTGCTTGTCTACATGCTGTTGTCTGAAGGTACAGAATATCTTGTAGTATTAATTAATTTTTATATTATATATTTTTATTAATGATTGATTGGTCATTGATTTATTCACTGTTAAAGTGTAGTTAGAGTTAGAACTTAAAGTTGTAAGTTGAAACTTAGAACTTGAAGATGTTTTCCCAGGAGAAAAAAGTTACACTGAACTATACTTAATTTAAGTATATTTCGTATACTTCCTTGAACTTATGATTAATGTACTGAAAGTGTGCTATTTTCATATACTACCCATGTACTTAGTTTGCTAAATATAATCATTTGTGCTATTAAATATATAATTAAATAGAACTAATTGTGCTTAACTGTACTATTTTGAGACGCCTCTTAAATTCATTTACAGATACTTAAGTACATATTAAAGTACAATTCTAGTAAGTTAAAATAGACTTATATAAATACATATATACTTAATTAGTATAACTCTAGTAGTACACTGAAGTACTACATTTCGCACTTGTATTTAGCACACAAAACAATAATGTGCTTGGAATGTACTTGCTGGTATTAAAGTACTTTCTAGTACATTAAAATATACTTCATTCTTACCTGGGTTTTCAGCGCAGATTGTTTTTCTCTATGTAGGAACGTTTTAGCAGTTTTAGCAGTTACTGTAGTGTTCTGCTGAGTGTCAGTGAGAATGTTAACTTCAGACTAATGAAATATTCATCAGTACTGAACACTGATCATCAGCCAAAACGTAGTACTGGAATTTCAATTTGAAAGGAAACGAATGTCATTTTAGCTCATTTGGCATGTTCTTTGCATGTTTACCTCTGAAGCATTTCAGGCTTCGACAGCACTGCAGTGCTACAGCTGTATCAACTCATTGTGTACAACTTCGGTTTGCAAGAATAATGCAGATACCTGCTATACAGGACCAGGTGAGATAAAAATCTTCAGACTATTGAAAATCAGACTATTGTCTTGTAGAAACCAACTTGCACAAACGTTACTAAGAGCTTAGGGAAGGTCTATAGTGGTATGATCTGGAGCTGTTTATGAGATTGGTTTGAAAGTATGAACTGTCCAATCCAGTGTCTGAAACTCCGTATTTTGTAGCATGCAGTCATATGCAAAACAAGCTTGCTCAAGGCCACGTTTTGTTGACTTTTAGATTGAAACTAAGTGAATACATCCACATTGCCATATGATAAAGTCAGCAAGTAAACAATAACTGTAAGTAAGTAAATATTTATAAAGCAACAAGTCTCAAAGTGTTTTACAGACAATGCAAAAAGATACAATAAAATACAATATGAATGCAAAAATTGTATGTATAACATTAATGTAAGATTAATTATATATATAAATATAAACAAAGTTCTCCATTTGATTTTAGTGTGGTCAAGGAGACAGTTAATAGCTCCTGGTTTGAAGGCCTTAAAATTACATTATTAAGCAGACGTAAGATGTCATTTAGGTGTACTCAAACTTTTGCACATGACTGTATGTTGTACAAGCTGCATTGCATTTACCCTAAAAGGCTTTAGTTATTTACTGCCACACAGTGTTTTTGTCTGTGCTTCACTATAATGCACAAATAAACAAAAGCCACTTTCACTTAAGGAACAGTGACTGGTCTCTGACATCTGTCATAACACTCTCTGGAGTGAAATAGCCCTTAAATATCATATACAATATTATACAGACACTCGCTGATCACTTTTAGGTACACCTTCTTGTATCTACACTCACTGTCCATCTTATCAGCTCCACTGACCATAGAGGAGCACTCTGTAGTTCTACAGTTATTACCCTGTTCTTCAATGGTCAGGACCTCCACAGGACCACCACAGAGCGGGTATCATGTGGGTGCTCTGCAGCACTGGTGGTGGTGGTGTGTTAGTGTGTGTTGGGCTGGTGTGAGTGGATCAGACACAGCAGTGCTGCTGGAGTGTTTAAACACTGTGTCCACTCACTGTCCACTCTATTAGACACTCCTACCTTGCTGCTCCACCTTGTAGATGTACAGTCAGAGACAATAACAGTGTTTAAACACTCCAGCAGCACTGCTGTGTCTGATCCACTCACACCAGCACCACACACACTAACACACCACCACCACGTCAGTGTCACTGCAGTGCTGAGAATGATCCACCACCCACATAATACCTGCTCTGTGGTGGCCTACTAAAAAGTCAGTTGTCATAACATGCCCCCAGAAAGTGTTATGACACAATGTCATCTTGGCATACATACACTTTGCCTTTACTCAAATAACTGCACCTAGAAGGAGGTGTGGGATTGCAGTGCTGTTGGGAAGGAAGATAAAGGTCACCAGGAACAATAAATGATGATCAATTTAGACTGATATGATCAATATTTATTGAGCTACACATACAGAAGTAGTGTCCCTCAGTATGGCTAGCGCAACATCCCAGACATCTCGGCATGGAGTTGTAGAGGTTCCTAATGGTGTCCTGTGATAATCCATCCCATGCAGCTTGAATATTCTCACACAGTTCCTGCAGATTGTGTGGTAGGGGTGGAGGCGGAGTGACACCAGGCCATCTGGCCGTGTGACAACAAACCGTTCAGCTTGGTGCTGACCACGGTGCCTCCACACACAGATTTGTTGGTCGTCTCCACCAAGATAAAAGCGGGACTCGTCACTGAAGATGACCTGTTGCTATTCTGAGTCACTCCGTGACAGTCTGACACGACACCATTGCAGTCTTTGGTGATGTTGACGTGGTGTTAAGGACAGTCATTGTAACGGTCTGTGTGCATGTAGTCCTGCGTCTCGCAGCTGGCTGCAAGGTTTCTGATGGAGGGTATCATTGCTCACTGAATGTACAGCGTTAAGGCCTGTCCTTGCTTACATCACATATGCGGCAGAGCATGAAACTTGAATCACTGGCATGTCTCACAATGTCAAACCTACCCACCAAGTTTCATTTCTGTCGGGTGATTCCTTCTGGGTGCAGCTATTTGGGCAACTATTCTTTAACTATTCTTTAACTATTCTTCAACGAATGGAACTTTCAAATTATAAGATAAATGGACCGAAAGAAATTCCTTGGAAAAATACACTATATTGCTAAAACCAAAATATATATAGTGTATCCTGTTGACCTACATTAAAACTAAAGTATGTTTTTTTCCTTCTTCTGTAAAGCTATCATTTTGGAGATGTAAGGTTTTGTTCCAATAGCAGGAAATTTGAGTTCAGATGTCACGAAAGACTAATGCAGTTGTTGCTTATTGAAATTGACCTTCAGTTACCCAAAAAGTCACACACAAAATACTGTAGAATTCCCAGAAAAACACTGCTTAGCTGAGAGGAATGCTTGTATGTGTGATTGCTCCTTCTAACAGGGGATCGTTAGAGTGAGAAAAGTCATTATGTTGATCTGATTCCTTACTGTGTTTATGTAATTGAAGTGCACTGAATATTGAATATCTGTTAAAGTGAATTGGATTTCTTTCTTAAACCGCAGATTTCATCCTTGGCTATGTGGTAACAGGGAGAGGATGTACAACCATGGCTGAGTGTTTGGGGAAGGTGACCTGCTGTCAGACCGATCTGTGTAACAGTGCTGAGGGGGTTAAACTGAGTCTCCTCATCGTGCTGGTTCCTCTGAT
>JAVGWN010002122.1:0-11462 GCA_034552555.1 Semaprochilodus insignis
CATGAGCTATAACCACATAAGGGTCCAACCAGTCAAAGCCACTGCCGTCCCGGTGAGCCCCAGCAGAAACTTGCAGACAGATGCAGCAGCTGTGGGCCGTGTCTCCATCTGCCTGAGTGAGGAATGCTACGGCTGATGGAGTGGGCCCATTGGTCAATGAACGGTGATGTTACAGCGCTTCGGGTTTGGCTGTGGTTGCCTGTGACGCGTCCGCCAGCGCCCTTGGGGAGAGGAGGAGTGTGGGAAAGGACCGAAAAGAGCAGAGAGCGAGGCAGAGGGAGAGACAGAGGCTGTGAATGAAAGGCAGGATTGGGAAGTTAAACCCCCCCTGATTCGTTGAGAGGAGAGCGCCGAAAGCTCCCTGAATGCCGATGCTCTTTTACCATCGGGGGGATTCCACGTTAGGCCTCGACTCACACTCACACGGTCGAGAGATGAAATGGTTAAGGCTTTTCTTTTTATATCGCTCCCTCTTTTTCGGCTCTTTCTTGCGTGCCTTTGATGGTATTAAAAAATCTTTATGTGTCAGACAGCACAGAGCTCTGAGAAAGAGAGAGAGAGAGAGAGAGATGAAGAATAGAGAGATGAGAGGGAGAGGGAGCAATTAGGTCAGCGAGGTAGGATTGCTCTGCTTCGTTTCAGCCTCTTAAAGGGGCCGCTCGGCTTTCCTTTTTTCCCTCTCCTTCTGAAGCTCTTTGGTGAAGTACTCAAGGCCACTTACAGCAAACGAGGTCTTGGCTGCCGGATCGTCTCCAGGTTCGTCATTTGTACGTTCATGCGTGTATGTGTGTGCACGTCCTTGGACGAGTGCCTGCGAGAGAATTGCGAATGGATTTTCAATCATAGGTGTTTCCCACTCCACCACTGAGATCTTTTTTTACTCAATCTATGGGAAAATGTGGCCGTGGACGCGAGTCAGATCTTTATATAATGGAGTGGGGGAAAGGCTGCGGAGCAGAGGAAACATCCTCGAGCTGGGTCGTCACATGCGACCCCAGAGAAATCGTCCGGTTCGTTTTGGTCGAAGAATAGACCAGATCCAAAGGTGTTTACCCTTACGGACATACAAACAAACAGGCAAACAGGATGTCTGGTTTTCTCAAATGGTCAACAGCAAGCTTCAGGTGCACGCAGTGGTACCATGTCAGTGGTATTATGGCCTTGTCAGTGGTGGTTCTCTAGTCCAGTGTTTCGCCACCCTGGTCCTGGAGGCTCACTGCCCTGCACCTTTTAGTGCTTTCCCTGCCCCCAACACACCTTATCCACTCATTAACAAGGCCCGCCAGAGTTCACAGTGTTTTTATGTCCTTGTCAGTGGCCCTTGGTCTGGTCAGTGGCCCCTGGTCTGGTCAGTGGTTCATCAGTAGTTATATGGTTCATTCCGTTCTGTGGTACTCTGGTCTATTAAGTGCCATGGCCTTGTAAAGTGGTTCTCTGGTTCATTCAGTACTACGCCTCCATCAGTGGTTCTCAGGTCTCTCCTGTACTGTGCCTCCATCAGTGGTTCTCTGGTCCATTCAGTACTACGCCTCCATCAGTGGTTCTCAGGTCTCTCCTGTACTATGCCTCCATCAGTGGTTCTCTGGTCCATTCAGTTGTTTTTTGGTCAATTCCGTGGTTACTGTGGTCTCATCAGTGGTTCTCTGGTCCATTCAGTACAATGCCTCCAGCAGTGGTTCTCTGGTCCCTCTAGTACTATTCCTCCATTGGTGGTTCTCTGGTCCATTCAGTACTTTACCTCCATCAGTGGTTCTCAGGTCTCTCCTGTACTGTGCCTCCATCAGTGGTTCTCTGGTCCATTCAGTGGTTACTGTGGTCTCATCAGTGGTTCTCTGGTCCATTCAGTACTATGCCTCCATCAGTGGTTCTCTGGTCCATTCATTACTATGCCTCCATCAGTGTTTCTCTGCTCCATTCAGTACTATGCCTCCATCAGTGGTTCTCTGGTCCATTCATTACTATGCCTCCATCAGTGTTTCTCTGGTCCATTCAGTACAATGCCTCCAGCAGTGGTTCTCTGGTCCATTTAGTACTATGCCTCCATCTGTGGTTCTCTGGTCCATGCATTACTATGCCTCCATCAGTGTTTCTCTGGTCCATTCAGTACTATACCTCCATCAGTGGTTCTCTGGTTCCTCCAATACTATGCCTCCATCAGTGGTTCTCTGGTTCCTCTAGTACTATCCCTTCATTGGTGGTTCTCTGGTCCATTCATTACTACGCCTCCATTAGTGGTTCTCAGGTGTCTCCTGTGCTGTGCCTCCATCAGTGGTTCTCTGGTCTATTCAGTGGTGCTTCGGTCTGTTCAGAGCTGGCCTGGTCAATGGTGCTTTTGTGCCTTCAGTGGTGCCACGGCCTGGTCAGTAATGCCCTGGTCTTTACCCTACTCACCTCTCCTTTGAGTTCTAGGCTGTAGTCGCAGAGGCAGGACAGAGGCCAACCGTAAGAACACAATGACGTCTGTTTCGCTGCCTTGCTTGACAGGTCCAGCACGAGAGTATTCGCATTCATGCTCCCATGCCGAGCCTCTGAAGCCAGTTCGGGTCTTAAATCCAGCGTAAACATGCTGACGCGGTTTTGTACTCTAGTTACACTACAGAGTCATTACACATATTAGAGCAGTGAGTCGGCAGCTATTAAAAGCACCTGATATGCTCTCCTGGCCTAATCGTACTGTACCGTAACTGAGCCCGGTACCAGTTCCAGTGAAAGAGGCTTTGTTGTGATGACTGAAATGCCTTTCCTCCCACACGTTCTGTCTCTCTCTGTCTCGCTCTCTGCTGTCTCTTCCTCTGGGTGTAGCATTGGGATCAGTTTCTTGTCCTGAGTGGATCTGGTTCTATCTCCTGCGTTCAGGCCTTTAGCCGTTCCAGTCTGCTCGTCGTGCCAAGTAAAGCCGAGGGCACAAAGCCCAGCCTTCCTGCTGAGCTTTAGTCTCTCTCTCTCTCCCTCCCTCCCTCCCTCTCTACGCTGGCCAGCTTTAATATTATCCCTCAGGCCTGTGAGTTCTAGCCCTGGATTAATTGCGACAGGCTCTGCCACCTCGGAAATCCGGCCTATATTTATATTCCCCAATAACGATCCGAGCTAAATGTATTTATTTTCCCCAGACTGGAGTTATCTTTGCGGGGCGCGGTGGGGGGAGGCTTCGGGGTTGTATGTGCATGGAGGGGAATGAAGGTTGGAGGCTCGGAGCTGTAAGTACAGTACCCCCCCCCCACCTCTCCGGTTTAATGAATGGCCTCCATTGCGCTGTTACTTTTCCCTGCAGGACAGTACCATTACCTTTGACAGATGATACGTTCCTCCTTTGAAACTGTGATCTTAAGCACGTTGTCATTGAAAATCTGATTCACACCCATCCCCCCATTCACCCCCCTCTCCCCAAAACACTCTCTGGCTGTATTCCCATTACCATTCCCTACTCTGTTACACCCCTTCCCTCCTTCTCTCTCTTTCTCTCCTCTCTCCGCACCCAGGGCTATGATGTTGTTCTTCCAGTAATCTCACTGTGTGTTGATGCACACTCTGCTGTACTGCACAGCACCACTGCTAATGCTAATAAGAAATTATAGCCTCTAAATGGTTCTTCTAAATAAGATCCTACTCATGTACAAAATGAGCTCTAAAAAGCAGCATTGTTACAGTTTTAGCTACACTGACTGGCCATAGGTAGAATGGCCATCATTCCCATTGTCATTGCCGCTCCGGACCCGGAATGCCTGCTTTCTGCTGCAAAAAATGATATCTTGGCAAGTTAAATTATCTGTTATCTAGTTGATGTATCTTAAAATTCTCATTGAGATGCTTTGAGATACATTGAGATACATCGAGGTGCTTTGAGATACACTGAGATACTTTGAGATGCTTTGCAAAACATTGAGATACACAGAGATGCTTTGAGATGCTTTGAGATACTTTGAGATGCTTTGAGCTGCTTGGAGATACACTGAGCTTGCTTTGAGATACATTGAGATACACTGAGATACTTTGAGATACTTTAAGGTGCTTTGAGTTGCTTTGAGATACATTGAGATGCTTTGAGATACTTTAAGGTGCTTTGAGATGCTTTGAGATACATTGAGATACACAGAGATGCTTTGAGATACACTGAGATACACAGAGATGCTTTGAGATACTTTGAGATACACTGAGATGATTTGAGATACTCTGAGGTGCTTTGAGATACATTGAGATGCTTTGAGATACTTTGAGGTGCTTTGAGATACTTTGAGGTGCTTTGAGATGCTTTGAGATGCTTTTTAAATTTTTTATTATTTTTTTTTATTTGACTTACGGTTTTTGTAAAAAAAAAAAATTTTCCCTTATAATATCAGTTATAATAAACACAGGCATTAAAAAAAAAATTAATACAAAGATACATTTCAATAATTAATATTTAATAAAAAACATTTTTAATAATGAATAATTTTGCATTTTTGCTGTCTCAGTATATTGCCCAATGTTTATATGCACAGTGATTATGATACTGAAATATTTATGGATAGGGTTTGTGAGAATTAGCCTTCTGAGGCATCAGTCCACCTTTACTTTTATTTTGTTATGTGTCCATTAATCCTCTGTTTCCTCCTCCTCAGTGGTGGGAGCTGCCCCCACCGCCCCCCAACCCCCCGGGTATCCCTTCCCTCCTCTCCTCTGTTTGAGACGAGACTCCCCTTTTTTTCCTCTCAATTTGCTGCTAATTTGCTGGAAGTGCCCTTTCAAGGCCTCTGCAGGGCCGCCTGAGTGCTTTCCCTGTTTCCTGCGCACGAGTGTGGGCTCTGCAAGAGCGTGCAAAGCGGTCAGCGGCGCTCCAGCCTGGTCAGCGTTGCTCCAGTCCGGTTAGCTCCTGCGGTCACCACCGCTGTCACTTCCAGGCTGCAGCCACAGAGGCATGACAAAAACTGACCACTGAAAGGTCAGAGGGATTGGTTGTCACGCTGGGGCCTAGCAGCATGGGTCGCTCTAAACGTAGGCATGGAATGGCACAGGATCACAGCAGCATATATCCGTAAAGAGTGGGGTTTCGCCCTCGTGTGAGAGTGTTCACTGACCAGGGATCGGGTCTTCGGGCTTCACTGGTCAACTGTTGAGGTGCAAGGGCAAAAGACAAGGATCTTCAGTCAGCTGTGGATCAAGTGGCGGCATAGAGCCTTTTCCTCGAGTGCGTTCACGTAGTCGTCCGGGAACTTTGAAATGTGAGTTTTTGAAGTCTGCAGAAGATTTCAGGCGTTCGCCAGTATACGATTTCTAGAAGCTTCTAGAAGCAAGTGGAAACACCTGAAGGTTAGCTCATTTTAAAGCTGAAGACCATGATGCTTTGCGATGTAGTTCCAGAGATGCTGAACAGTTTACTTCCAGAGCCTATAAAGCTTGATTCCTACATGCCCCAGAGTTCATCAGCACAGTGGTAGTGTAGTGGCAGCGTGCTTGTATCGGCACTGAATGGTGTGGCCATTCCCCCTCATCTCCACTCTCAAAATAATGAGTGGTTCAAGGGTTCTTCAAGGGTTCTATAGATACTGTTTCTAGAACCATGTAGAACCATATGAACCATTTGAGCATCTGTGGGACCACCTTGATTGTTGTGTTCACTCTATGGATCCTCCCCCACGCACCCTCCAGCAGCTGTGGTGGATGCTCTGGCCTTGCTGACCAAGTAACAGACGTGGACTTCCCAGATTCCCAGAAAATAACTGGAATTTCAATCACAGCCGGAATACTTGGCAATTAGATATTAGAATTAGAATCTTCCCAAATTGTCCAGCCCTACCGTGAATACTGATTTAGAGCCATTTGCATGCTAACATTGTTCTTTGCATGGTTGAACGTTTTTTTTAGGTCGATAATGAGGAAGGTGCTGTATATGGTTCTATATGTAGAAATGGGCCCAAAATGGGTTCTTCTATTGTTGCAAGCTTCTGTTTGGTTCTGTTCTGTTTGGTTTCATTCATTAAGCTGATTTCATAGACTGGACCACATGTGTTCCCTGGACGAGCTCACTGTTCGCATGCCTTCTGTCGCCTGTCCTCTGGACTTGAACTATCCAGTGGTGGACGAAGTACACGAGCCATGTAGTTGAGTAGAGGTAGTAGAGACACCCAAGGTAAGATAGTCCTCCAGTAAAAGTCCTGCCTTCACACTTCCCATGGTTTTCTGCTGTCCAGTTTATCAAAAATCCGTCTGGATACAATCTGGATATGCCAATAATCAGACATGGGCTGGCAGTCTGAACACTTGGAGAGGTAAAAGACAATATGAGGTTGGTGTTAATCTCGGCAGAGGCTGCGGTATCGAGCCACCCATGGTATTTACGGTTGTTTCAGAATTTAATGTTTCAGATTCCACCTCTACTGAAAATGCAAACACATCACTGGACTCTGGATCGCGTCATGATAGATGGTCTGCTCCATCAGCTGCTGCGGCAAGTTGTGTATTCCCAGTTGCCTAGATCATTTCTGTTTGTGAGTGTAAAGGGAATGTGTTAGTGAACGGTTGTGGATAGACAGTTTCTGTTGGCTGACGGCACCGAATGCTTGTAGTAAGTTCAGAACCCAGAGGCTGGAGACCGCCAGAAAGCGTGTCTATGAATAGGACCAAGGAATTTACTGGAGCTGATTATTTAGATTATCACTTAATTCCCATAAAGTTCTTAAAATCTTAACCGGATCATTACTTGCGCTACTGCTATGACACTTGTCGCTAAACCACCTTATTCCATAGACTAAAAGAGAGTCACATTATTATGACCACCAGCTAATATCCAGAGTAACCAGCGTGTGCCATGTGCTGCACAGACAGCAGCTAGACGAGCTGGGAGTGACTCAGTAAGGTCCTGGTAGGTTGTCACAGGTATCTGGAGCCATGCTGACTGCAGCGCACCCCACCGTTGCTGGATGGTGCATGGGGGAGGATCCATAAAGCGAGCACTGCGATCAAGGTGCTCCCACAGATACTCACTTGTGTTCAAGTCTGGGGAATTAGGGGGCCACGGAAGTATGTGGAAGTCAGACGTCAGACAGAAGCCATGTCGCATTGTCTTGCTGGAAGATCCCATTCGCCCCAGGAAGGGCAATCAGCATGTATGGGTGTACGTGATCTGCAAGGATGGATTCAGAACCAAATCAGCTTAGAGTGCCTTCCACATGGATGAGTGGGCGCAGAGATTCCACGAAAACGTGACTTCCTTCAAGAGCAACAAGCCAACGCTGTCGAAAGTAGGAGGTGGTCATAATAATGTGACTTCCCTGTAAGAGGCCACGGATTCTAAGCTAATGTTAATGCTATCCCTGCTGTTTAGCTTGATTTTCGACCTGTGAGTTACATAAGGAATGCTATTTCTTTGGATCGATCAGGCGCCTTGTGGCAAACAGTGGAAGAAGACGAGAACTCGGAAATGCAGAATTCCTTTCAGCTGTGTCTAAATTTGTCTCCTCATTCTTGTTAAGCCAGTAGGACCCTCGACTAATGCACCGAACATACAAAGTAGCCACCACATGTGGGAGACTGGGGTTCGAATCCCGGTCTGGGTAACTATGCTGTGCTACACCAATAAGAGTCCTTGGGCAAGACTCCTAACACTACATTGGCCTACCTGTAATATGATTAACCTTGTAAGTCGCTCTGGATAAGAGCGTCAGCTAAATGCCGTAAATGTAAATGTAACAAAGGGCGGTGCAACAGCTACACAAAACTGACCACAGTCCAGTCGAGTCCTCACCGATAATTGCCCATACGGATGCACTGCCGTTTGAATGATGCTCGCCAATGATGTCCTTACTCTCCCTTCACGTTACATACACCACCACAGCAATTTGGTGCTATGTGGAACAAAAGATGCAGCTGTAAATAGGAAGCAGCCATTAGGAGAAAGAAAAATCAAAACAAACACAACAGCAACCCACGGAAACGTACCCCTGAAGCTCTCCCGCCCTCCCTCCGTGAGCTAGCGTGAGTGAAATTAGCCTGAGCAGTGACGGATGGGCCAGCGTAAATTAAACTAGCTCCCGCTTCTGCTAGGTGACAGCGCAGAGGTGATTAGACTTCGTCCCCCAACGTTTCATAATTTATGGATCCGCACCTCCGGAACGCCTGCGCTTGAAGAGAGACCCCGCACACTTCATTGACCAGGGCCATTACGGGGTGGGGGGGTTGTTGGTTGGGGGGGTGGGTGCCGATTAAAAATGGCCTCATTTCCTCTCTAGAAGCCAAATTTTACCCGGGCCCGAGCACGATGGAAGCCCCGAGCGTGTTGTTTGGGCGCCTTGCGTGTGTAAAATGTGCTGACCACGGTCCAGAAGCAGAGCTTTTGTGTTTCGAACAGATCCCCCTCTTCATATTTAAGCAGGCTCCTTCAGTGAGACAAGCGAAAGCTGCACACTGGCTTCTCTGTGGGGGTCCCCGACCGCTTCAGGCAAGGAGCTGCTCTACTGCACTCAGCCCTGCTACCATTTCACTGTGTACTGGGATGAAGGCTGGGGCACGTTTCAGTTTCTTCTCTGACCTTTAGAAGCTGTTGTTTTTGCTGTATGTGGGATTAAGTTAATTGCTTAATTATTAATCTGTAATTACTGTATACGAAGGCTCTAATCCAAATGGATCACTTGTACTAGAGAAGGTCCAGTAATGTCATCTATGAGATTTAACTGGCTGGTTCGTTCGGGATGAGGTATCTGTCTAATACCCGAGATAGTCTGGACTGAAAGGTCATAACCTGGGTGTTCATGCAAGCGTTAAGACTGAAATTAAATGGATCCATGTAAACAAAAACGTGCTAGCAGTTAAAGCCAGACAGGGTAGCCGTGGGCTAGTAGACAGTGGAGTCACATTATTATGACCACTTCCTACTTTCGACTGCTGCAGCGTGTAGCTCCTGAAGGAAGTCTCTGGGCTCGCTCATCCATGTGGAAGGCACTCTCAACCGGTCTGCATTTTAGAGACTCAGGGTTGAAGCCGCATGACCTAAATGAAGGTGATCCCGTGTGTTTGGTCAATGACTGAATGTCATTGGATCCTCTGAATTGCAAAGTTGTTAAGGAGCCAAAATGTGAAGACTGGTGACCTCACCAAAACATCCCAACAAACCAGCAGGCTTAATCAAATGCCCTAGTTTAGTTGCTTTGGCAGTAGCCAAAGTTGAAGTTTGATAGTACGATATCAGTGTGAAGTAGTCATAGCTCGCTCTTAGCGTGGATATAGAAAAGGTCATATTTCAATGCCTTAACGACCTTGTAATTCCGTATCCACGGTTACATACAACCTAATAATCGACTGGAATAGAATAAGTCCATGTAGAGGCCATTCTGTCTGTAACAAGGAGGTTGAGGCAGGTTGCAACTGCGGAGTGGTTTTATTGAGGGTTGTCCAGGAATCAGTATTAGAACAGGCAGGCGTTAAAACACGGGCAGGAATCATCAGAGACAAATCCATAGTCACAAAACCAAGATAGCCAAAGCAGGGGTCAGAACCAAGGAGCATGAACACGACTGGACACTAAGATCGGAAACACCGGAACAAGACTAAGAACTCAGCAACACAGAGACTTGGCAACCAGGCAGAGCAAACCATGGAGTGTAAATGGCAGTCCTAATGAGTCCTAGATTACCTGCAGGTGTGAGAGTGGGTGGAGCCAGGGTGGAGCTTTCTTTGAAAGCCAAGACAGCAAAACTGTTCCACCCAAATCTGGCCCGTATTCCCCATTTTCATCTGGCCCACTTGCCTGGTTGATGGCACTTGGGCGGACCACTCCCGGTAGGAAGATGTGGGCCACATATGCACCACATTAAGACCACAACACTTTGCCAAAAGTAGGCAACTCTGCTGGATCTGTGCCAGAAGTGGACCAGATCTGTTTTGGGAAAGGTGGGCCAAACGCATGTTGTGAATATGTGGGCCACCTTTGGCTCACAGCAGACTGCCGGTGCCGACAGTGGGCCAGCAGTGTCATATCTTTGCCAGATGTGGTCCATATCCGATTGCTATCTGGGATTTTGCCTGTTTCATTCATGCAGTGGTGGAGAAGTGGCAAAATTAATGAAACACAATGAAACGACTTCGGCCCAATGTTTCATTTGGTTTGGTTAAAGTTTTGGCCATTACGGTGCATCCCTATTATATAGTGTCTTCGGACTCTAATCATAAAGTCTCCTACATGCAGACACAATTGTGAGTTTGGAATTTTAATGGGCTGGGAGTTATGGGTATAAAACTACAGCTTGGTTTTGCTGTTGCTGGTGGTGACTGTGCCCTCTAAGAGTTAAGTCAGGTGCATGGCCTTTGCTAACGATCGGCACACTTGAGCTGGATGTGTTGCCCTGAGCTGGACAGAAAGCCTGTGTGCTGCGCTCCTCGGCCCTCGTGATCCATTTTTGGGACGGTGATGTAGGACATATAAAATATCATATCAAAATCAGATCCCACGAGGAGACACAGATGGAAAACCACGACACTTCGACGCCTGAGGCGAGGAAAGTTGGTCGAGCTCTCCATGCGCGATTCAGGCACTGCTTCATTTCCCCTGCGTTATAAATGTTAGCAGATATGTTGAAGTTTCCATTAACGTGTCAGTCCGCTCGTTATAGATGGGAGAACGTGGCCTCATCACCATGGTTACTTCTCTCCGAGGTGCAAACTGTTTTTAATGCTGATATGCGTGTCAGTGCCTATCATGCCCTTCCATTTTTATCACAATTAATTAGAGCATCAGGAAAGAAAGCCGAGAAAGGAGGCAGTCCAGGAAAGAGCAGGAAAAATCCGGCCTGACCGGTCTCCTTTAATAGCAGGTTCTGGGAAACCTGTGGACGAGGCGTCATGGAATCAGCAACGTCTCACGCTGGGACGATAAATCCGTCAAATCGACGAGGAGCGAGTTGTCGAGCTGTCTTGACGGGTTTATTCCAATGGGATTACCTTGAATGGATCTCCTTAAATGTGCATCCTCCGATTTAGGAATAGGGTTGTGACCGCTTATCCGTTTATCGATAACGATTGTCCTGTGAGCAGCAGGTGGAAACTCCATCAGTATCTTTCATTTTTAATGGTGCTTTTATTGGTCATTTCCATAAAGAAGAAAACGGAGAGGGAAAAATGGATGGATCAAACAGTAACTGTGACGAATGTATCATTATTGTTTTAGCCAGTGTGAGAGAATGGCTAACAGCCCATTCTGATAAAAATGGCAATTCACAGCTAAGTGTGTGGTGGACTGGGAGGTTTCCAGGGTACTAATCTGAGTTGAGTCTCGAGTCTCTGTGGTTTCGAGTCTCTGATGTTCAAGTCTGTCTCAGGTCTTGAGTCTCTGTGTTTGCATCTGAGTTAAGTCTCGAGTTTCTGGGATTCAAGTCTGTCTCAAGTCTCTGGGATTCATGTCTGTCTAAGATGTTAAGTCTCTGGAGTTCAAGTTTGTTTTAGGTGTTTAGTATCTGGATTTGAGTCTGTCTCAAGTGCTGAGTCTCTGGGTTTGA
>JAVGWN010002123.1:0-11461 GCA_034552555.1 Semaprochilodus insignis
GGAAACTACTACTACTACTACACACACACACACACACACACACACACGTACTTATATATAATACCTATATACATACACATATACACACACATACAAATACATACACACACACACACACACACTTAACACAAATACCATGTTAGTGTAGTTGTAACTAAACGCCGAGTTAAAGAGATACGGGTTTAGGTGTGTATTAAACGTGAGCTCTGAGCTCGACTGTCTAATAGAAGCTGGAACTGAGCTCCACAGTTTAGAACCATAACTGAGAGAGTCTCTCCATGTGTCCTGTATTCTACAGAAGGTATTAGCAGAAGGCCAACACCTGTAGATCTAAGATCACGAGCTGGAACAGAGAGACGTTCTGTGATGTAAGCAGGTTCTAGATTATTTAGAGCCTTATAGACCAGCAGCAGAACTTTAAAGTCTATTCTAGTAGCTACAGGTAGCCAGTGCAGTTCTTTCAGAACAGGAGTGATATGAGCTCTGTGTTCAGGGTCTGTGAGGATCCGAGTTGCTGTGTTCTGTACAAGTTGCAGGGGATGCAGATGGTTCTCTTAGGAATCCGGTAAGGAGAACAGTAATCAGTTCTGCTTGTTACAAACACATGAACGAGTTTCTCTGCATCACTCTGAGACAAAGAAGGCAGAACTTTAGCGATACATTATTTCTTAAATGATAAAAGGATATTTTAGTGACTCAGTTGACATGCGGGACAAAACTGAGTTCAGAGTCTAAGACCATGCCCAGGTTCCATATTTCAGGTTTCATATTAGTAGCTAAAGAACCGAGTCTGTCATAAAGCATTGTTCTCTGAGTTTTAGTACAGAGAATCAATATTTCAGGTTTTTCTTCATTTAGTTGTAAAAGATTCTGTGACTCCACTGAGAAATATGTGACAGCGAGTCTAGATTATCCAGAGGAACTGAGATGTATAACTGTGTGTCATCAGCGTAGCTATGAAAGTTCACATCATGTTTCCTAATGACGTCACCCAGAGGAAACATGTACACAGAGAACAGCAGAGGCCCTAAAATTGACCCCTGTGGTTCTCCACAAGAAATACTAAAAATCTAAATCTGTGTTTGTTCCCAGAGGCACCGAGCAAAAGACAGAGGAGAACTGAATCTCATTATGCAAAGATTTGGGTTAATTGTGCTTCTTGCACAACTGGACACTTTACTGCACATCTGC
Organism: Semaprochilodus insignis; assembly: GCA_034552555.1. Classification (NCBI taxonomy): domain Eukaryota; kingdom Metazoa; phylum Chordata; class Actinopteri; order Characiformes; family Prochilodontidae; genus Semaprochilodus; species Semaprochilodus insignis. The sequence continues at coordinate 1,192 of JAVGWN010002123.1, forward strand.
ATGTCTTGACACTCTATTGATTATCATATTTCTATTCTGTATATATTTTATAGGTAGATTTTGGCATATATATATATATATATATATATATATATATATATATATATATATATGTGTATATAATTAGCCTATTTATTTTAGCATTTAATTTTTCAGTGTGTAATTTGTTCTATTTGTATATATAAATTAAACTGAATATATCAAAATATATCTGTCTATCTATATATATACGGTACATTAAACCGGGAGCCTGGACTAACAGCATATCGAGATGCATTATTTTCTCAGTTCACAAGATGGAGCTAAAAAGCCATTTCCCCACTTCAAAGAACAAATACACTTACTTGGGTGTATACCACTTATGTGTGTTTTCTTATTTAGACCTATTTTTCTTGGTTCGGCTTCTCTGCGTACTATAGAGTGATTATGGGTGGTATGTAAATAAACAACATGCAGCTGTCAGGTGGATATTAACAACATTAGCAGTGAAAAAAGGGAAGCTCACATGTTCGTACCGTCTCCTCAGAACGTACTGGAGTATTGGGGACAATTCTTTTGATTTTGGTACACATCGAAGACGTTTGGGCTTGAGATCAAAAGACGTATATGAGACAATAAACCAGAATTTTGGCTTTTATTTTTATTGATAGTAGATGTGTTAAACAACATGGGACTTTTTGTTTGAACTCAGCCAAGCTAGCAAAACTACAGGAACATGAGACTGACAGGTGTTTCCTGTTGCCCATAAGTGTGCCCTGTTAGACTGACTGCTTTAACAGTCACTAGCTCTGAACGTCAGCGCTCGGTTTGAGGTTCCCTGGGTTACACCTGTGAAGACACTGAATCTGGTAAACCAACAGACCACGTATAACATATACCAGTATATATAAAATATATATAACAATATACCAGTACTGAAAAAGACATAAACCACTGGTGTACTAACGACCAGACATCGAACAGCAGAGGCATTAGTGGGCTGTTATCTTTGGGTGGTTATTTGAATTATTTGGGTGGGCAACAAGAAAATGTTGCTAAAGTTAATATAGGATATGTAAACAAGGGTGTGGTTTAATATTGGGAGGGGGAGACTAAGCCAATACAACAGCCTTCAGCATTCGCAATTTGTGTGAGACTATAAAGAGAGAATATAAATAAATGTCCTGTGAGTGCAATTCAGTCACACAGGCTACTTGTTGAATGCTGCATTTAGCTCTAAGATGATGTTAAATAAATGAGTGATTGACATATGACATATGTTGACAATGGGAGAGCGAAACCAGTAAAATAGAGCTCAGTGCAGTCATTTCTATAGGAAGCTATGATGATAATTATACAGCTCTGGAAAAATTTAAGAGACCACCTGAAAATGATCGGTTTCTCTAGCTGTACAGTTTCTGGGTTTGTGTTGGACCAAAATGAGCAGTTCTGTTTGATTCTATACACTACTGGAAACACGTCTCCCAAATTCCAGATCAAATATTGTATTTAGATCTGTTTATTTAGAAAATCACTAATGACCCTCCAGAAGCCTGTTTTTAGAACCATGCTCGCTGTGCATTTCACCCCAGCCACCGCTCGCCCGTCTCTCTGTAGGTCACTTGAGGTCATCTTACAGTGGTTAAGGGACATTGGAATGAGGTGGCGCTCATCACGGTCAGTAGAGAGTGGTTTTGGCCCTCTGCCAGTCTGTAGCTGTGTTGTCCTGTGTGTTTGCTGCTTGACCTTGTTCTTATGAACCAGACGCTCACAGTATCTGCCAGTAAAGCTAGAACCCAACCTTCTGTTCCTCACTAAGAACCTGCTGTACATGTGGAGATGCTGATTTAAGAAGAAACTGGAGTGGGCTCTTATTTATTTCCAGAGCTGTATTTTCTAGTTCCTGTCCCTATCTTAGGAAAGCCAAATGAATCCTTTGTTCTAGTTTTACAAAAAAATTAGTTTTAATTTGTTTGCTTTTCTTTCATCATCTGTGAGTGCTGCAACTCCTGTAGCACCTTAAAAACTTGTAACTCATTCATTTAACTATATATTGTCCCATATACGTCTATATATCATGTAAATATATCATATTGTTAAATATCAATCTTATTCAAATTAATTTTGGAGCATTTCTGTTGGTCTATTCATCATGACATTTGGACATAATGACACTATACTATGTCTCACTGAAAGCCATTGTCAATTTTTGTCCCCTATTCTTCAGCAAGAGTATTGAAGACACCTAACGAAGCCAGTTTATATAAAATGGACAGTCTAACAGGAGGCAGGACTAAAAAACATGTGATCCAGATTTCATAGCTTTATTTTTCAATTCTCAATCATTTAAAAAACATAATTACAGCTCTGACACAACCCACGGACTCATATCATCATGTCTTGGCTGACGAGCATTCCAGGTCACAGGTGTTAAAGGAACACCTCAGTGTTTTTCAACCTGACCTTTTCTGCTAGTTGATTCCCACAGATAATCTGATCAGAAAACTCGGCGACCAAAAACACACTTATAGGAGAAGCCAATGAATAAATGCTGGACTCTGCTAATAAGCCTTTATGTGAATCAAATATTATTGCAGAACAACTTTGTCAGTTCTTCAGTGTATGAAAGTGTTCCGCGAAAAAGCTGTAAACGTGTATTTGTTCTATCACAAATGGGACTAACGTTTGTGGTACTGTGTTACCAGTGGTATAACTGCTTTCTTACTTATTTTCTTACAAAAGTCGGACCAAACTGTGGTATTTAAAGTTCTCTCATTTTGTGGTATAGCCCAAGACATGCACTGAGACATGCACTTGTGGTACATCCTCTTTTTTCTTTTTTATCTTGCCACAGATGTAATCGAGCGGCCAAGAAACGTCTGCTTCCTTAATTTGGAACTGTAGTTAAGAGGGCGACATTGCTAGCCAAAACTAGCAGTCAATAGTCACCTAAACCATATCTGTAAAATCCCACCCAAAAACCAGTTTACACCATATGTCATGTGTCAGCACGATTTATAACAGTACAACTCCCCGTGAACTATAAAATCTACAAACCATGCCATGTATCTGAAGACTTCTCAAGCACAACCCAACTTCCTTTTGCATACAATGTACTTTCTGTTCCTTTTTGCCCAAACATGATAATTGCATATTTTCCTTCCTATTTCTTTAATTGGAAAGCCAACAGAATCCTTTGCTCTACTGTTTTTAGGATTCATCATTCATTCCTGTCATCATCTGTGAGTGCTGGAACTCTCGTAGACCTCCCCAACAGAGCCCAACCCATCTTTGTGTGCATGCAAATAATTTGCTTAAATGGTGTTCACGATTTCTGCTCTTTTTTTGCCCAAACATTTCTAATTTCTTTAGTTCAAAAATATTTATGTAATATTTATGAAGACGCAGTTACAGAAATAGATCTGGTGACTTCTTGTGTTTGTTAGCAACTCTAGTTTCATAGCTCCAGTTTAAAACTAAAAGAAGGATCATTTGGATACCAAACATGTCTAAGCTGATCCTGACTACATCTGGGTTACATGGAAAATTGAGCAAATTTGTTTGTGTGTGCGCGTGTGTGTTTTTGTGTTTGTGTGTGTGTGTAATGGTGTAATGGTCTCAAATTTGAGATACCACATATACCAAATATTTATCCCCTGGTTTTGGCAACTGCCCATTGTCTTCTATTATAACTGAGTTTTGAGTCAGTGTACCTTCAGTGCTCTTCTAAGTACAGGGAAACACGTCACAATTATGGGACAATTTAATCAATGGCCAAAGCAGACGCAGGAGATGGAGATTCGGATACAAATGCTGGAATATTCCTTTGAACTAGCCAATGAAGCCCAGTGTAAACTGGAATTCTCCATAAGGCTTAGTCTGAAAAAACTGCAGTGTGTCTAATAACGTTCTTATTCTGCACTGTCCGAGTCTGTGACCGCGTCAGTTTGTTCCGAGTCTGTATTTATGGCCAGTCCGTGCTATTCCACGTTTTCTGTAACCGTACACTGTGTAAACAGGACACTGCACTTGGGCAGCAGAGTGGCCAAAGAGCGCCTGAGATTTGGCACTGGGTCATTTTCGCTGCTCTCCTCCTTCTCCCTCTCGCTCTCTTCTCTCTCTCCTCCTCCATCCATTTCTCCTCCTCTCCTGCTCTCCGTCACAAACTCCACCTGCCAAAACTCTAACCTGCGCAGCTCCTTCAGCGTCCGGCAGCTGCGCAGGACCATCATCTCAGTCAGCCTGCAGCTGCGCAGACGCAGCCATCGCAGGTCAGGCAGACGGCTCAGGCACAGGAGGCCAGGGCTCACCTCCCGGCCCCCTAGCCCCAGACCTTCCAGGCCTGCCCAGCCTTCTCCAAGCCCCAATGCTGCCATCTGCTGGCGGCTCCATGTGTCCATCTCTAGATGCTTGAGGTTGTACAGGGCCTGCAGGCCTGGGGGAGCACAAGACCTCAGTCCGGCCGCCGTCACCCGGATCATGTCCCGAAGCTCCAGCCGGTTGAGCCGCCCCCACGAGCTCAGACTCTGCAGGTGCTGGTTGGTGAACGACGGCACGTTGTCTAAAATAAGACTTTCTATGGCGATGCCAGAGGAAGATGAGGACCCTGGAGGTTTGTTTTGAGCATTAGATGCAGCTGCCACCGGACGGTCCAGATCAGGTGCCACTGGGGGATTCTGGGTAAAGAAGCCAGGAGGAACCTCACAGCCATGCAGCTCAAGAACCTGTATATATTGGACGCAAACATGCATAGATGATAATTTGATGACAGACACTTCCTGTTCTAAACTCCAATACATTCAAGGCACTGTTAGGTGAAACACATGGCTAACTGCTATGCTAATTAACTATAATAGTACTTGTGCAGTAGTATAGCAGTGGTGAACCATGACTAGGCCTTCAGTTCGGTCCCTAAACGTTAAAGCATCTGTACAACTCAGGCTGAAAAGATTCCTCAGGAAACCTGATTAATAAAAATCATCACCGCAAATTCTTTTCATCAAAGCTTGGTTTAAGCCATATAATCATATACAGCTCCCTCTGTATTGCATGGATAATTATTATTGTTGCACAACGTCGCAACATTGCATCGCATTGCTTATGTTGTGTGCTTGTGAGGTGAAGAAGACTTGATTTGATTAAGCAGATTACAAAATATCAGGTGGTATAAGTAGCAGTTGGAGCCTAAAATGCACCAGTCCAATACAGCAAACAGATTCAGTTTAGTTTAATTAGGGTCAGTAAGAATAGAACCAAAGTTCTGGCAGACAGTGTAATTGTATGCAATCTAAGCAACTCCTTAAGCGATTACTTGATTAATCAATGAAGTGATCAGTAGAATATTTGATTACTAAAACTATTAAAAAGCTATCTACAACAGATTTAAAAAAAACGAGTCCCACCATTGTGAACCAAAACATGACTGGTTAATTTCACTGGTCAATTCCTAAATATATTACTGGACAACTTGATATGGTAGGTATTTACCACTTGTACCAAATTCCACAGTTCCTTACTGGGTATGTCTTGTGAGGTGTTACTTCCAACCAAAACAATAAAAATGAAATCAAATAATAACAAAATTTTTTGTTATTATTATTTCACAGAAATCATTCAGGTTCCTCACTGGTAAACAGTTCCTCCAGTCACATTTGTGCATCCAGTGCATCAAACTGTACAAAATAATCCCTATGGACTGAAACATGATCATATTTGAGATTTAACAAATGAATTAAACTATTTCCTAAGAATCGCAATCCAATAATTCTGTTGTCTGATATTTGCATCCCTACCTGCAAGGTCGGAGGAAGGAGAGAGCAGCTGGGCAGACCACGCAGGTCAGTGTGCAGTAGAGTGAGCTTATAGAGGCGAGGACATTTGGAAGCCAGAGTCTGCAGCCAGGGCTCAGAGAGGAAAGCACCGCCACGCGCAGACAACAGCAAACCGCGCAGACGCAGATGACGCAGGCCGCGACCCAGATACTGCCGTAACAATACCCAGATCACACGGGACGTCACCTAATAAAACACAAAGAGAAGGATGCCTAAACAAAGCCTCACACAATTTTCCCTTACCCCAAACACAGTTCCATTACCCACGGATTACTTGTCTTATTAAAGGCATAGAATTAAACAAGGACAAAATAAAAAACGGTTCAGAAAAATCTTTCCCCACAAAGAAAATCTGCTACTCGTACCTGCATTCAAGGCTCATTGGGCTATTTAATGAGCAGCTCATATTGTGCCTCAAACCAACAGATCTCACATGTACTGAAATGGCCAAATCTAAGCAGAGCAATATAGTGAAATATTTCTAATATAAAGATGATACATTTGTACAGCATGTTAATATTAATTCAGATTAATTCAGTTCAGCCTTAAAATCCAGCAGGTTAACGTTCACAAGACTTTATACCCAGTCAACTATAGAATTTTATGGAGCAACAAGCACTGAATAATAAGCTGCTATAGATTTAGGCGATATGTTATGCTGCAGTAGATGTAGGCAATATATAAAATGTAACAGAGAGCTTCAAATATGAAAATAAGCCAAAAAAATACTACATTTTTTATAAATTGTATGTGGCTTTAATGTAATCCTGCCAGTGATTTCCTCTGATTATATAATGCACTGTAATCTGATTATTGTCTTTTCTGATTATTGTCTACTGTAACAGAAAACAATCAGCTTTTTCCATATCCTGATTATGTAATGCTGCTACACGTATTCCTTTACTATCCAACCCTGTTTATGACTGTACACAACAGTAATGTCTGCTTGCCTGTGACATCTCAGGATGTATCAAGACAATGCTAGGTTCAAGGCACGTAACGTCATACTGTACAAGGGGCATGGTCAGCTGGCATGGTCACTTCACTTCAACTACTGCAGAAACTATTAAAATGTTACTGTAATGTACTAAAGTGCTCAAACTCTGAGCTACAACAGACATGCTTTTGTGCACTGAGAGAATAAGAGGTGGATGAAGCGCTAATTTAGAGCTAAAATGCTGCAGATCACTGCTCACTGTTTACTGCTGCTGCAGCTGTTTCTGTATATACAGCTCTGGAAAAATTTGAGACCACCTCAAAATGATCAGTTTCTCTAGTATTACAGTTTATGGGTTTGTGTTTGACCAAAATAAATTTGTAAAAAATAAAATGTATCAAAAATAATTTTCTGCTAAATTTCCTTGGGATTAATAAAATATCTATCCATCTATCTATCTATCTAAAATGAGCAGTTCTGTTTGATTCTATACACTACTGGAAACACGTCTCCCAAATTCCAGATCAAATATTGTATTTAGATCTGTTTATTTAGAAAATCACTAATGACCCTCCAGAAGCCTGTTTTTAGAACCATGCTCGCTGTGCATTTCACCCCAGCCACCGCTCGCCAGTCTCTCTGTAGGTCACTTGAGGTCATCTTACGGTGGTTAAGGGACATTGGAATGAGGTGGCGCTCATCACGGTCAGTAGAGAGTGGTTTTGGTCCTCTGCCAGTCTGTAGCTGTGTTGTCCTGTGTGTGTGCTGCTTGACCTTGTTCTTATGAACCAGACGCTCACTGTATCTGCCAGTAAAGCTAGAACCCAACCTTCTGTTCCTCACTAAGAACCTGCTGTACATGTGCCATTTCTAAAACATCCATTATAAAATAAAAGGTAAACTTGTATATGTAGTGGTAATTTAATAGACTGCTTACATTTAGTCACCTAAGCCTGCCAGCAGCCATCGCTAACAGTAGGCTAGCCAGTTACATTCCTATAGAGCTGTCCTTCATTAGCTGCTGGCTAACATGGAGCAGTCTCTGTTGTACATTAATGCCATGCCAGTGATTATATGTCTTAAAAAGAAAGAGGAACTGGTACATGCAGTATGAATTTGATAGACCTATTTAGATTTAGCTAGCTATGCTAGCCAGAAGCCATTGCTAAGCATAGCTATATTCCCAAACAGGTGCTGGTATCAGCACATGACATGGACATGGAGCAGTCTCTGTGACACATTTACTGCACGCCAGCGATTTCTGAAACACTACAAAACGAAACGAAACTTTTCTGCGTGATGTGAATTTGATGTACTTTGTAAGCTCCCTTAGCTAATGGTAGGTTAGTGGCTTACATGCCTCGCATTTGCAGTTTAAGGAACACCAGCTTCATATCAGTAGCAAGCATTGGCTAGCTGTGTTAGTGATCAAACACACAGCGCTGTTCGTTTAGCTTCACTGCACATTTTGAGTCAGTTCTTTATGTTGTGACGTTCTTAGTTCCCTTTACAGACGCAGATGTTTGTGGTGTAGGAGTCTCTGAAATGGTGTTAGCTGTTAATGCTAAGCTGATGTACGAGATACTGCATCACTGATGGTTTACTGTCTGTTTATGCCATAGCAATAACTAAGACACAATACAAAAATCGACAATAAAATCTGAAATTAAAGCAGAACTGATGCAGAGAGCCGCTTTAGGTTAGCCAGATAACAGTCTGGAACAATAGCTGCAATTAGCAATGGCTTCTAAAGTCTATCAAAATGTACATATATAAGTTTAAGACAAATATTACAGAAATCGTTTGGCTTGTTGTACAAAGACTGCTGTTTGATATGAGCCACTGCAGCAGTAAACAGAGCTCTACATATACTTCATCCACAGAAACTGCATCGTGGCGGTCTATTGTACATTACAATATTAGACAAACGTGCCTTCCACTAATACTATACAGCCTAGCTAATATAGTGTTTCAGTAGCGATGTTCACTAACCTATGATTACGACACAAGGAACCAGTTACTCCAGAACCCCAAAGGAGCATTGAGAAGGGAGGAGGTGCCAAAAAGCTGTACTTACTGCTTTTTCAAGAGACTTGTTTTTCAGCTTTTTAAAGAAATCGACACTCATATTTTCCACACCTCTAGAAGTTAATTCTGTTCTCTGCTTCTCACAATCTAAATAATCCCAAACCCATTTAGTGATGTTAAGGCTTGGACTCTAGGGTGGACATTATAAGGAATGCTTCAGCCTGGACTGGACTGCTTTTCAAATGAGAAGTAATACAGGACAGCCTAATCTCGAACAGATATGAATTTCATAATCAGTCCTATAACAAGCACAATAACAGAGAAACAGCCTGTTGTATTTAAACAGACTAAGAGGAAAGTGATTATGCGGGTGAAATGCAAGAAAATATATGATGGGGCCCTTTAAACGCTAACCATTATTTAACCATTCCAGTTCCTGTTAGAGAACCAATAACACCAAGGAAGTCCCAGTTCAGTCCTGAGCTGTGCAAATTCTGATTCGGCAAAACGTCTGCAAGATATAAACGGTCATTCAGAGTGGTTTGGTGTGAAATGGTTCATTTGTAGNATGTTATGCTGCAGTAGATGTAGGCAATATATAAAATGTAACAGGTTTGGTGTGAAATGGTTCATTTGTAGAGACTTGGATTTCTTTTCTTTTGTGGTGGCCATAGAAATCTGATGTCTACAATACAAACATGGCCATTTATATCCTATCCAAAAGCACCAGTGAACCTCCATGTGTTTATGAAAAAATAGCACTGAATCTGAAAATAAAAAACTTTTCTTTAGAGTTTTTCGTTTAGTTTTTTTAAAGCAAAATTCGTAACCGTTTCATATTATAACTTCCTGTGAGAGCTTTTAGCCGTGGATTTTATCACCTTCACTGCAAACAACGTTGGATTATTAAATTTCTCTAGAACGGAGCATTTCATACTAAACCACTCTGCAATGCTTTGTTCACATCTTAACCTTTTAATTATTCAGGATCTGTTGAAATACCTGTGGCGCCCCCTTTAAAAAAGATGGTGTTATCAAAAGCTTCAAATAAATAGACTATTCGTGCAGGAAGGTAGCAGCAGGGTGTTGTTTCACAGAGCAGGATTTCTCAGTTCAGCCCAAACTTAACAATAACTTAAGCCCAAAGTCAAGCCTATTTATCAGGAATAAAGTGACAGATTTCATTCGTCTTTTCATAAGTCAGAGTTCCATCAACATGACTGATATTTACAGATTATTACAAAGTCAAGAGTTAATTACACCATATTATTACAGATGTCTTATTATTATGAGCCATTTATTACAGTTCATACACTATATTGCCAAAAGTACTCACTCAAGTATCCAAGTCATTGAATTCAGGTTTTCCAATCACTTCCATGGCCACAGGTGTATAAAACCAAGCACCTAGTCACGCAGACTGCTTCTACACACATTAGTGAGGGAATGGGTCGTTCTCAGGAGCTCAGTGAATTCCAGCATGGTACCGTGATAG
>JAVGWN010002124.1:446-11460 GCA_034552555.1 Semaprochilodus insignis
AGTGGAAAGAACATCATTTCACCATAAACCGGCCACGACCAGGTGCTCCCCGCAAGATTTCAGACAGAGGAGTGAAAAGAATTATCAGAAGAGTTGGCCAAGAGCCGAGGGCCACCTGTGGAGAGCTACAGAAAGACCTGGAATCAGCAGGTACAACTGTTTCAAAGAACACAATAGGTAATGCACTCGACCACCATAGCCTGTACGCACGCTCACCACCCAAGACTCCACTGCCGAAGAAAAAGCCCGTTTACAGTTTGCTCAACAACATTTAGGCAAGCCTGTGAAGTACTGGGAGAATATAGTCTGGTCAGATGAGACCAAAACTGAACACTTTGGATGCCATATTACACACCATGTTTGAAGGTGTGAAGGCACTGCATATCACCCCAAAACCCCATACCAACAGGGAAGTGTGGAGGTGGTAACATCATGGTGTGGGGCTGTTTTTCAGCACACGGCACTGGCACACTTCATATCATTGAAGGAAGGATGAATGGACAAATGTACCGAGACCTTCTTGTTAAAAATCTGCTGCCATCTACCAGGAGGATGGAGATGAAACAAGGGTGGACATTTCAGCAAGACAATGATCCCAAACACACAGCCAAGGTGTTGGATATCAATGTTTGCGTATGCATATATATGTGAATAAGTTTACCATGTGTGGAACAGCTGCGTTCCCAGAACAGAACTTGCATTTTATGCATTAATGACGGAGTTGGAGTTCCTGGGAAAATGTTGTCATCAGGGTTCTACAGGTTATAGGTCAAACTCCTTTTGGAGGAGAGTTGACCATCTGGTAAAACCATACAAGGACACACCCTCTTTGTACACTAAGGAGGTGGTGAAAGGTCTATAAAAACCCTGTGAGAGATACTGAAATAAACTACTCCAACATCTTCCGCCTGTCTCCTGATTCGTCCCTTCGGTGCGAGAGAAAGAAAAAGAAACATCAAAGGAAACTCTCAATCGGTTTCAGAGAAAGAAAATAAAGCTGCTAGAACGGCCCAGCCAATCACCTGACCTGAATCCAGTTGAAAATCTGTGGAAGGAACTAAAGCTCAGAGTTCAGAGAAGGAGCTCACAGAACCTTCGGGATTTGAAGAGTGCTTGTGTGGACGAATGGGCCGAAATCATACCTGAGCAATGCATCCGACTAGTTTCTCTATCCAGCTGTCATCACCAACAAAGGCTTTTGTACGAAGCATTAATTAAACTTCAGTGAGCGTGTTCAATACTTCTTCCCTGTGTCATTTCTCAACACTACACATAACTTAGCCTAATTTAGGGACATCAATGGTTTGATTTCTTTGCATGTGTGGATTGGATGGGTTGTCGCCGACATCTGGTGAGAATTCAATAGCACCTTTAGAAATACATTTACTTTTGAAAACTGGTGACGTGTTCAATACTTATTTCACCCGCTGTATTTGCCTGTTTTACACCCTACTTTAATACCAGTAGGCTACATGCAGCATATAAACAGAAGTGTGTTCTCTGTAGAGGATGGGAAATTATTTTTACTTGACCGTAAACATAACACTGTGTACAATGAGCTGATGGTGAGATATAGACTAACACCTATGCAGAATATCAAAGAGCAGGAACTCATCTCAGCATGTCTGTAAACTGACCATGAGTGGACAGTATGCTGTTTGCTCAGTATCAGATAAGCAGTAGCTTTTGCTAGGTATCTTTATACTGATGAGTTGGGGACATTTTACACAAGAGAGCAAAACCTTCCGCCGGCTACGCTCACTCTGATCCTGCCATCGTCCGCTGCCGCCTGAAGTGGAAGAACATCTAGCAGAGCTACATTATATATCGAGGAGAGGTTGCCACATCTTATCAAATAGGGCGAAGTTTAAAGGCAACCCCGAGTGTTAAGACATATAAGCCCCAATATGGTGTACATGTACAATACCATTCAACCAAACCTGCAAAATACTTACTACCAAAAATAGACAAAATCTTCTAACTCGCTGGCTTCACTCAAGAGAACATCTTATTCCCCGTAGGACTCCACTGCGGCCATATGACATCATCACAGTGGGACAATGGTGGCCTATATGTTCTCAAAACAATAAACAAAACATTCCCGTGTGGGTTATGTGTCAGGTTTTAACAATATTGGACATACACAACATACACTGTTCTCAGGCACACAGTCAGGGCTGCTTTAAAGGTGCCATAGGCTGTAAAACTGTATGTACATTGTGGTAGTAGAAGAAGGAGAGTTCAGTACATACAGAACCGACATACCGTGAACCTCAAACACTGCTGCTCCTCCTTCAAATACAAATCCTGCATTTCCAAATGAGGATGGTTAAAACAGGCCGATTCCAAATCCTAAACTGTTACGGAAACAGACTCCATAATATTTACACCCCTGACATTTAGAGCTGTAGCTATAGCAACCAAAATGGTGGACTATGTGGAGAAATCTAGCGTTCCAGGCTGTAAAGGGGATGTGGGCAGTTTTCATTCCCTTCCCGATGAAGCGAACGGTTAGCGGTACATGGTTGATGTTCATCTTTAAACCAGGCTGAAGTTACTTCCTATTCTCCAGCTTCTTAATGCAATGGTGGTTCAGATCCACCTTAAATGCTACATCTTATACAGGCACCAGTGTATAGCTGCAGCACCATTTAAGGTGGAATGGAAAAAACAGACAACAAGCTGGTGAATAGGAAGCGCAACTCCAGCTCCAACATCTTTAACTAGATCCTGGACGACTTTAACTCACAGCTGTTCGTTTGCTCGGCACATTTCACTCCAGACAGTTTCTCAAACTCTTGGACAATATGCAGCTGCTTTACCCAACGTTTAACCCTGAAGAGACTGAGGGGAGGAGCAGCTCCACCTTTATTAGCATCACAGTTCCAACAGCTGCCTGTAAGCAGCAGCCATGCTGTGTGATTGCATCCGTTTGTCTGAGCCTTTTGGGGTGTACACTATGCACTATGATCATGAACTGGATAAAGAGCTGCTCTCATCTTCTAGGATAACCACAAATACAGCAGTTAAGCTCACTGCAGACTAAACGTCCATGCTGTGAGGCCTAAAGAACTAGGCAAAGCATTCTTGCAAACATGGTCAGATTTCTTAAGGTCATAACTACTCAATAAAATCCCACATGATTTATAGGGAAGTGTGACAAAAGCTCCAGTGGACAAAAAAGAAACTTAGTCGGCAATTCCAGCTCAGCCAATGGGGTTTTGTTTAAAGGTTCTGTATATGAAATACAAACCAAACCAGGTTAAACAAACAAACAAACAAACAAACATCTACCCCAAACACATCATATTTAGGTTACCATTACTAACCACTCACACCTGCTTTATCCTTCTGGGTCACTGGGGGTGCTCGAGCCTATCAAAGTGTTTAATGGGCGGAAGGCAGGAAACACCCTGTACAGGCCACTAGTCCATAGCAGGACAGACAGACAGACAGACAAACACATCCACACACACACACATCCAGAGCAGAATTTAGCATCCGCAATCGGCTGCAGTGTATGTGTTTGGACTGTGGGAGGAAGCTAGAGCACCCGGAGGAAACCAAAACAGACACGGGGAGAACATGCACAGAAAGGACCCCAGACACCCCAGACAGGAAACAAACCCAGGTCGTTCTTGCTGTGAGGCGACAACGCTACCCACTGCGCCCCCGTGCTCCCCCACTACTAACCAACACAGCAAAACTTGGCACAAAATATGGCAAATAATTCAATATATAATACATGCACATGGATGACATACCAGGCAAGCAAACATATACCATATCAGTCATTGTCTGCGGTAGAGATTGGCTGCTGTGGTGCAGTTGGGACCCCCTTCGGTAGAACACTCTGTCACTCTGATGTAAACAGAATTATTTGGAGTGGTGTATAGATTTCTGATAACACAGAACTACCATAAAACAATGTCTTAGACATCAGGCAGCGTATTCATAACCATTTCATGTAATGACGTTCTGTGAGGCATTAAAGGAGCAATCTGTATGTTGACACAAGCAGTGTTACTTCTTAAGCCTGTCATGTTGGGCTGATTCGATTGCATGCTACAGTGACTCACTATCGCCTATCACTATCGCAGGACAGGGGATAGGGCTAGCTGGTTAGCATGCTAATGTCAGTAGATATCTCTGACACACCATGAAAACTGTTGTTTCTTACTGTTCTGTTGATAATTTTAGTTAATTTCGGAATGTTTTAAACAAGAAATCTTACACATTGCTCCTTTAAAGTCTTCAGATGTCTGGTTCGCATCAAACCACTCTGAAAGGCTTTGATTACATCTTCAGCATTTAACTATGTAGACATTTTGTGAAGTTGGCGAGGCTCCCTATTTACCCAGTCTACGTTCTAACAGCAAGAATAGACAATTGAATTACTTAACAGTGCAGACAGAAGACTATAGACACACAGTAAAAACTGTTATTTCTTCACTCGCTGTTGATGATTTTAGTTAATTTTGTAAAGTTTTCAACAAAAAATCTTACATATTGCTCCTTTAACGTCAGACGTTTGGTTCCCCACTGTGAACAATCAGTCAAGAACTGGACCACTCTGAACAGAAACGAGTTCAGCCACTGAGCTAAGATGACAAACTAAAATACCCACCGAAATCTTGACCTGTATGAATCCGCTTCATCCTCCAATTATGTGAAGACCAACATCAAGTCATGGATCCCGTATTTCCAGGCAGTTATGTTATGCTATGTTTCAGATAATCCAGCTAACCGCAGGTCGAAAGTTGAGGCTGGGCTCAGTGTTTTCTCTCTCTACTGTCAGCAAGAAGGTTTGCGATTCAATTTCAAATTAAAAGTTCTCCCGTAAAATCAAACAAATGGGAAGCTAAAAGACTAAGCATGGATCAAACCAAGCCATCACACGAGAATAACGTTTAAATAATAAACCCAAAATAATGGTTTCCTAAAAAATAGTTATAGTATACTATTGATAAATTAGACAGAATAAAATCACAGACTAAATATTACAACAAATTCAAATACAGGCATTTGGACGAAGCCACTTATAAACTATCCAAGCACAGAAGATAGAAGAACATTTTTCTCAATAACAGTTTACACAATATTGTTTTAGAAATAATCCAAATCAAAAAGGTAGGTATTCCTTTACATTAGTTTAGTTAAAATTAATTCGACGACTTTTATTTTAAAATGTGTACGGCCATAAGCGGAAGTGCCTGAGTCCTTACTCCTCTTTCTAGCTGTCCGCTAAGTGTTGTGGCTCCCGGCGTGTTTAAAAGGTGATGTTTTAAACAGTTCTTGTCTATAAACGATTCTGTTCATCTTTAATCTGGTTTAAGCATCATATTAAACCTGTTTTTAAACCAGATTCGTTTGAAATCCCCGGAATACGGCACACTCGGTGTCACGTGTAAACAGCACGGTCAGAATCTTCCCGTTCCACCTTAAATAGTGCAGCAGTTACATTCTGACTGCATCATTTAAGGTGGAACGGGATAGTTCAGAACAGAAGCTGACTTTAGCTCCGACTAAAATTCGCTGTTTTTAGGTCATGGCTAACGAGGGCTCGGTGGAGGATTATCCCACGGAAATCGAGGAGTATCTGACAGGCTTCCAGTCATCTGTGAACTCCGTGCAAAATGTAATCCAGACTTTCATGTCTGTGTCAAAGAGCGAGCACCTAAAGGTAACGGGCCATGTAGGCATCTGCATTACTCCATAAACACTGGCAGCAACAAATTCATAATGTATACAATCTATGTGACTAGAAGATTCACTTACCTGCAAGCAGCTGTAGGTGGTATTTCAGTGTTGACTGTTTATTTCGTCCAGCTTGACCCACTTGAGCAAGCCAAGCTGGATCTGATGTCTGCATACACCCTCAACTCGCTGTTTTGGAGTGAGTATTTGTGCTATCTAGTCTTTCGGCACACCGTACATGCACACTTCATATTCACGCTTTGATGACTAATCTGTTTCTGTGACAGTGTACCTAATCACGCAAGGAGTGAACCCTAAAGATCATGGAATCAAACAAGAACTGGTAAGAATCTATCTTGATACAGTTCCAGACCTCTTACAATGGGGGGAGGTAAGGTCACGTAATGAATGTCTACTGTTGTGTGTGATTGTCAACTGTGGTGTGTCCTAAAGAGTCCATATCACTAATTATCCACACTGAATTAGAATAAAAGAGTTTGGTGTATTGTTCAAACATTGTTCAAGTGGTTAAGAGTACAATTCAGTCCATACAGTCCATATTTGCAAACTCGGCTGCAAAGCTTATTTTGAATCTGGACTGAACATATTAGAGGTGTTTCAGCCTGGGCTGATTTGGATTACTCTGAGTTTGCCTGTCCTCTCTGGGCAGGTCTGCACGTAGCTCATGTTGAAATCTTCAGAAGTCTTCCTGGCTAACATACGTTGGTCTATCCTCTGCTTGAAGCCACTTGAAGCAGGTATTTTAAGTGCAGAGGAGGCGCAGTGGCAAGAAAAGGCATCACCCTCCAGTTTCTGGACCCAGCCTTGAATGAAGAACAATACCGCGTGGCTAATCAGTACTTAAACAGTTAGAGATGGAGGAATTTTTTTTTTGGGGGCCGATAGCAATCTCTGATTGACTTTCGGCACAACTGATAGCATATACCTTTCGACTATGGGGCTGGACCAATAGTCATCTTTGCTAATCCTGCTGTTTTGGTCTAGTAGTCCTGTATTTCCATCTAGTGTTTGAATGAGGAACTGCAGGACTCTGTGACCAAGTTGCTCATACGTTTTACATCACTTGTCAGCCCTTAGTTGACTTAGCTGACTCCTAATATCAGTCTTAAAGGTACAGTAATAAACACAGCTGGTTTTAAATATAGGGGATAAACAGAGTTTGGAAAATGGTCCTGTAAAAATGTCATAACTGGTAAATGCAAGATATCGGCCCTTTAAAGACTCAGTCAGGAAAAGCTGCAGGTTAGAAAGCAGTTCCTGCAGTGCAAAACACCCATTAGGGATATGTTGTAATTGCAATGTCTATGGTACTTTCCAAACACATGGGTGAACATTTGAAACCAAACGCTTAAAGCCTTATTTACCTATTTTTGGGGCTTGAAGTAAATGACTGGTTTCATTAAACCAAACCTCTGCATGAACCGCATGAACAGAAAATGTGCTTTATTAGAGAGCTCATTGGCATATTTCAGCAAGGCTAACGTTGAAGTATCCATTAACATATTCCTTTTTTGTAGAGCTTGAAATGTGTTGGTTAAAGTACTCCCATCATATGAACTCGAGGAGTCCATAACGCGTCTAATGAATTAATTGCATTTTACAGGAGAGAATCCGAACATACATGAACAGGGTGAAGGAGATCACAGATAAGAAGAAGGCAGCTCGCCTGGACAAAGGTGCGGCGTCTCGGTTTGTCCGGAACGCGCTGTTTGAAGCAGAGGACAGCAAAGCCAGAGACAGCACAGAGCGTCCCCGCAAAGCCAGAGAGGGCACAGAGCGTCCCCGCAAAGCCAGAGACGACACAGAGCGTCCCCACAAAGCCAAGCAGAGGAAACTGAACTGAGGAGGACAGAAATCAGGGGCTGTTGTATATGGATGCACACAATGTGTGTCTTCATTATGGACGAGGTTTCTCTCATGGTTGTGCCATAAACTTTAATTTTGTTTTTATATCAGTCTTACTTTTTTGCATTGCTGGTCGGTTTTCTGTCATACCTGGACATTGTCAGGCTGTGGTTTTAAGATTGAAGCTTCATGATATTGTAATGGGGAAACGGAAGTCAACATGCAGAGGACTGTCATTTACTGTGTATGTTACTTGGACAGCATCCTTCCTTCTGGAAAGTTCTTTCTCTGGAGCTTTATTTCAGACTACAAATGTGATTTTTGTTGGCAGCTCCTATTTTAATCATTTGGACTTTTTGGAGACTTTTCCCAAAATACGATAGACCGATTTCTCTGTTATCCAAGTAATTCAAACCCAAAGCTTAAACCTGTCCATTGTGATCTGATGGACAACTCTATTAAACAGTCTTGACTTAAAGGGGACTTTCGTCATGTGCTGCCTTTTAGGGGCATTAAGTTCTATCGCCACCACTATGGACAACTCTTGGTTACACTCTCTAGAGCAGCAGAAATCTGAGAGGAGCGAGGCTAACATTGCTAACACTAGAACTCCAACTACATTTTTTCTTAATCTGTTCAAAATGCGTTTAGATTTTCATTAAAGGAGCAATAAGTAAAGTTAAGTTTAAAACAACACTAAATTAATGACAATTATCAACAGAATGTGAAGAAATAACAGTTTTGACGGTGTGCCAAAAGCATCTATGTATTGTATTGCATAGATATATAATGAAGTTAGCCGGCTAACCAGCTAGCCCCGGCCCATTCTGTCTCATAATGCCACTTTGGACCTGGAGAGGTGATAGTGGCTGCGTCCGAAATGGCATATTTAAGCAATACATACTGAATTGGATCTAGTACGTACTGCTCAGCCGTTACAGAAGTACGCACTGTGAGTATGCGAGTGCGCGGTATGCACATGCCCTCGGACGCACTACATCCGCCATCTTACCTGTGTCCTTTGACCCGGGTCTCCGCTGACGTCACGTGACTGCGGCAAACCCCATTCTTTAAAAGCCAAAAATCAGCTTTTATGTGACTGACCATCTGTTAACGAATGTAGTGTTCGTTGTGGTTAGTTTTCGCGATGAACACTTCCACATGGAGGCAGCGTTGAGCAGGAGATNTGTTCAAAATGCGTTTAGATTTTCATTAAAGGAGCAATATGTAAAATTAAGTTTAAAACAACACTAAATTAATTACAATTATCAACAGTATGCAAAGAAATAACAGTCTTGGTGATGTGCCAAAGGCTTCTATATATTGTATTGCAGAGATAGCTACTGAAGTTAGCAAAACACTAGAAACTAGCAACACCACAAACACTAAAACTCAGCAGGCAACTCGATAGCCCAAATAATTGCTGTAAAACTGCATCAACAAGATTTTTTGTTCAAAATGGATATGGGTTTTTGTTAAAGGAGCAATATGTACGATTTTAAGTTTAAAACAACACAAAATTTCTTATAGTTATCAACAGAATGTGAAGAAATAACAGTTTTGACAGTGTGCCAAAAGCATCTATGTATTGTATTGCATAGATATATAATGAAGTTAGCCGGCTAACCAGCTAGCCCCGGCCCATTCTGTCTCATAATGCCACTTTGGACCTGGAGAGGTGATAGTGGCTGCGTCCGAAATGGCATATTTAAGCAATACATACTGAATTGGATCTAGTACGTACTGCTCAACCGTTACAGAAGTACGCGCTGTGAGTATGCGAGTGCGCGGTATGCACATGCCCTCGGACGCACTACATCCGCCATCTTACCTGTGTCCTTTGACCCGAGTCTCCGCTGACGTCACGTAATGGCGGCAAACCCCATTCTTTAAAAGGCAAAAATCAGCTTTTATGTGACTGACCATCTGTTAACGAAAGTAGCGTCCGTTGTGGTTAGTTTTCGCGATGAACACTTCCACATGGAGGCAGCGTCGAGCAGGAGGTCGCAGAGAACGCATGCTGAGGAATTTATTCACTTGTAAACAGCGGGCTCGCTGCTTTCCAACACTTTCTTTCACCGCTTCGAACGGCTCTGTAGCTCCCGTGGAATCATGGGATAGGACAGTGTGCTGTGGTCGCAAACTTCAAAATCTCTCCCGATGTGGTACGACATCCGGGGACTTTTCACGTACTGTTTTATGAACACTGTGTATTCGGACATACTAACTATTCTCACGTACTGTATAGTATGGAAGTACGCGGTTTCGGACGCAGCCAGTGACAAGTCCAACATGAGATGGTGAAGAAGTAGCGCTGCTGCCCCGACAGTCAGTCAGTTTGTAGGTTTACAAAAATGTAATTATGCAGAAATCTGAGACTTATTTGGAGTAACCATGCTAATTTTGCTCCGAACACCAGAAACTCAGTAGTCACCCCGGTAGCCCAAATAAACTGCTTCAACGACATTTTTTTTTAACCTGTTCAAAATGGATATGGATTGTTGTTAAAGGAGCAATATGTAAGAGTTTTAATTTTAAACATTGCAAAACAATAGAAAATTATTAACAGATGGTGAAGAAATAACCACTTTGATGCACATCACAGATGTCTATGTATCATATTGCACAGATATCTACTGAAGTTAGCATGCTAACCAGCTAGCCCTGGCCCATTCTGTCTCGTAACACCACTTTGTACCTGAAGAGGTGATAGTGAGTCACTGTAGAGTGAGTGTAGTGGAGTCAGTCCAACATGAGAGGTTGAAGAAGTAGCGCTGCTGCACAGACGGTCAATCAGCTTGAAAGTTTATATCTTAAAGAAATGTAATTATGCCAAAATTTGAGACTTTTTTGGAGCGGCTAACGTTGCTAACAAACACTAGAACTAGTCACCGAGCCCAAATCATTTCTGGGAAACTGCTCCAACAACATGTTTCTAAACCTGTTAAAATGCATACGGATTTTTGTTAAAGGAGCAATATGAGTGTGAAGAAATAATAGTTTTGACCGGTGTATCATATTGGTGACATCTTGGTGACCTTAAAGAAGCAATATGTAGGAGTTTTGTTTTAGAACATTCAAAAACAATCTAAAATTATCAACCGAATGTGAGGAAATAACCATACTGATACATGTCACAGACATCTGTGTATCATGTTGCAGAGATATCTACTGAAGTTAGCATGCTAACCAGCTAGCCCCAGCTTGTCCTGTCTAATAATGCCACGTTGTACCTGAAGAGGTGAAAGTGAGTCACTGTAGCGCTGTAGGAGTGGAATCAGCCCAACATGTGGCGCTGCTGCCCTGACGGAAGTTGAAGGTTCACATCTTAAAGAAATGCAATCATGCAGAAATCAGTGCAGCTCCCATTTAGGTTGTCCCAGTTAAAGAGACATCCACCTCTCACAAAGTACACTATATTGCCATAAGTATTCGCTCGTCTGCCTTCACA
>JAVGWN010002125.1:0-11460 GCA_034552555.1 Semaprochilodus insignis
GTGGGCAGCGTTCTGTGTGCAGCGTCCTGTGGCTGGCAGTCCTGTGGGCAGTGTCCTGAGGCTGGCAGCCCTGTGGGCAGCGTTCTGTGTGCAGCGTCCTGTCTCAAAGTCTCCCATTGCGTATCTATTAACCTAATAGAACTCGTTACTGTACTGTATACTACACACAGGGGGCGTATACAGTGTGCAGTACATACTACTGTAGTGTGCAGTGTGCGGTATAGCAGTGTACCAATTCAAATACAGCCAGTGTTCTGACTCCTCGTCATCCCAAACACCGGCTGCTTAATGTGTCTCAAAGTTAATCGAAAGCAGACTGAGGTGCCACTAAACGAAGAGCCGAAAGAGTCGGCTCGTATTGGTCAGCTGAGCCGATTCACTGACTCGCTGAGAGGAGCTGATTCGGTTCCCCCTAATGAATTTATTTGTTTATGTTATTGGATAAACACGGCGTTATTGATATTTCATGAAATTAATTATTTATTTAACCCGAGTAAACAGTAATCATCCCGTAAATAAGGCTTTTTGCGCTGTTAGCCGCTGATTGGGTGAACGAACGGGGCCGTATGAACGCTATTTGAACCTTTTCGCTTCCCGTAGTTCCACAACGTTTGCCATGGCAACGTGAGTGACTTGTCTCCTGGCCAATCAGAAAGGTTGCTCTGCGAACTTCCGGCCAATCGCAGCCCAAGTAGAGGGGCGGGGTTTGTCGTGCGCGGTTACAAGTGAGGTCCACAGTGATTCCTCCACCGCAGTCCAGGCGGGGGCGCTGCTCCTATAACTGTGGTTCTCCGGAGCTGGCGGAGAGGAGAAGGAGGTCTGCAGTTCTCAGAGAGGCACACAGGAGCTGCTCTGCTGCAGGTAAACAGCTCTTTAACTCTGGTTTCTATACCAACCGGGGGATAAGTCTTCTGTTTCAGATGAGGAGCCTAGTGTAGATCTTAGCTCTGAGGTTCTGGGTCAAGGTCCTGTCACTACTCGAGTTCTGTAGTTCTAGATGATCCAGCATCTCTCAGCAGAGGAACTGAAGTCTGTCACACTCTGAAGCTCCAGGGATGGCGAGTGAAGCAGCTCACAGGAGTTCACCTGTATGTGTGTCATTGTTGATTAGGTGTTACCATGTACCGCTGAAGTTACAGCTCTCAGTGAGTGGACACGTACACGCGTAGAACTGGGTTCTAGGACGTGTTCTGTATGTGCAACTTTGTATTTTCTACTTGGGGTGCAGCTGTAGTCCCTGGTTCAGCAACTGCCTGAAGGCCAAATAGTATGTGTGTGTGTGTGTGTGTGTGTGTGTGTGTGTGTGTGTGTGTGTGTGTGTGCGCGCGCGCGCGTGCAGAGCTCGACCACAACCCCGTTACACGCAGATACCAGGAAGCCTGCTCCAGCGGTTGCACCCGCCCATAGAGTGTGTTTAAGCTGAAGCCTTCTCAGCCAGCCAGAGGAGGGTTGTTGTTGTGTGTGTGTGTGTGTGTGTGTGTGTGTGTGTGTGTGTGTGTGTGTGTGTGTGTTCACTATTTCTCAATGAACTTACTTTTTACCGTACTCTCCGTCTGGTCCTGGAGAATTTCCCAGCACAATTCCTGAAGTTAAACCTGGAAGAGAGAATGAGGAACTAGTTATCCGGACTTGTTTTGGAGGGAAACGCTCTGTTCTAGAGTCAGACCTGTTCCCAGTGGTGGTGAAGGTAACCAGACGTCCCCCTCTAAAAGCTCCCTCACAGAAAGTTCCTACATGAGGTGGTTCTGAATACGCTGCCTGATGTCTGAGACGCTGTTTATGATAGTGTGGAGAAGATTTCAGCCTTAAACTCCATTCATGGTGGAGGGATACATGCTGCCGCAGGGCGCTGTGGGGCAAAAAAAAAATAGTCCCCCAAAGAAGCTTAGTATTTCCAGGTTTTCCAGATGTTCCAGATTTTCCCATCATCAACATTCCATATAAAGAGGCTCAGAAGACACGTGTAGGTTCACTGTCAGTCATGTTGGATGCTTTATGATAGCTGTGAGCATCACGGGGAGACGTTACTGTTATTACTGGAAACGTGCGTCACAATATGCTTTTCTGAGTACATGGCGGATACAGCTAGTGCCTAAAGAACACGGAACGTTTATCAAGTTGGATTTACATATAGACGTGTTGGTTTACTTCTATGGTGTCACAGAAGTCACAGGCTGCTCACTGTTAGCCAGCGGCTAATGAAAGCTAGCTTGTTTGAGAAAATATCTGTTGTTAAAAAAGGCTTCTGTGTAGCATAGCTAGCTCAATATAAGCAAAGTTTATAAAGTTGGATTTACATATAAACATGTTGGTTTATTTTTATAGCGTCACAGAAATCACAGGCTGCTCACTGTTAGCCAGCTGGCTTGTTTGGGAACATAGCTATTGTTAGCAAAGGCTTCTGTCTAGCGTAACTAGCTCAATATAAACAAAGTTTACCAAGTTGGTTTACTTTAATAGTGTCACAGAAATCACAGGCTGCTCACTGTTAGCCAGCAGCTAATGAAAGCTAGCTTGTTTGGGAATATAGCCTTTGGTTAGCGATGGCTTCTGTATGTAGTCTATCAAATTTACACGCAAACAATTTCTGCTTTGACCTTTGTAAGATACTAGCCACATTCTCCTGTGTGCCAGATGATGATCACCCATTTCCTGGGGAGATGGCTTTCGGTGGCTGGTTCCATCTCGAGGGCTTTTCCGCGATGAGCGGCTGCTGTAATCTCCTGTCAGTCAGCTGTCAGCGTTTCCTGTTAAACCAGGGCTTATTGTTGTATGTAATTGGAAATCTGGTCCCCTGGGAACACAGGGGTCCTTGCAGGTGTTGATACAAGATGGGTTTATTGACCTGATTGTGTTCATTGATTGCTGGCTGCGTGCTCAAACACCGTTCCAGCAAAAAAAGAAATAGGTTCAGAACCAAGGGAAGTGGGTTCGTCAGGACAGGCATCTGTGGGCATGCAGAATAGAAGGCAGCAATGGCAGCACCGACAAAGAGAGTGCAGTGGTCTACGGAGGAACCTCTTCTAGGTCTTCTCATCTCCAGTAGTTGATCCGTTCTTGCTTTCTGGATATAAACAGAGATCTGGAATAGCAGCACAAACGCTCGCAGGTCATCTATACGCTCTGCCATCTTGGTACCACTGCTTACTACCACTGTGCAGCGCCCTCTGTTAGTGTGTCCATTGACGTTCCTTGGTTCCAATAAAGTTTGGTGCAAATGCTGACCGGTTCCCTGAACGGCAGGAAGGCTGTAGGATGCTTCAGAGGAAGCAGTTCAAGGTCCAGGGTTATGTTTGGTTCCATCAGTGTCCTCATTTATCTACGTCTTCACAGTACTGGCCACACGTTTAGCAGTTTTTAGCTCGTCTGTCTGTTGGTTGAAAGACAGTGACCTAGGCAGTGGTCAGAGTGGCCCAAGGAAGGACTGGAGACAGACCCATACAAGTTGTTGTTGTTGTTGTTGTTGTTGTTTTTGTTTCTTGGCTTTGATCTTGATCTTGATCCCTTTATCTTTTCCAAAAACAGATGACCTCCCATTGCAAGTCCTGCTTCTAGTGTCCATCACGGTTCAGCTTTACTTCCAGTCAGGAAAACCCGCCGTAGTAAGAGCGTGGCGGGGGGGCGATGGCGCCTAAAAGATCTAGATCTCAGGAGACCCCCACTGCTGATCTCTGTGAGAAGACATCCACATCGGAAAACATGGACCAGGAGAAGACTCACTGCTGCTCAGATTGTGGGAAGAGCTGTCTTACGGCAAGCAGTCTCCAAAGACACCGGCGCACTCACACCAGAGAGAAACCGCATCGCTGCTCAGAGTGCGGGAAGAGCTTTAGCCAGCAGAGCGTTCTCCGGCAACACCAGCGCATTCACACCGGAGAGAAACCGCATCACTGCTCAGAGTGCGGGAAGAGCTTTAGCCAGCAGGGCGTTCTCCAGCAACACCGGCGCATTCACACCGGAGAGAAACCGCATCGCTGCTCAGAGTGCGGGAAGAGCTTTAACCAAAAGGGAAATCTCCAGATACACCGGCGCATTCACACCGGAGAGAAACCCTATCAGTGCTCGGAGTGTGAACAGAGCTTTGCTAGACAGAGTAGCCTCCAAATCCACCAGCACGTTCACACCGGAGTGAAGCGGTATCGGTGCTCAGAGTGTGGGAAGAGCTTTACTAGGCGGCATTCGCTCCAGGTACACCAGCGCATTCACACGGGAGAGAAGCCATATCACTGCACGGACTGCGATCAGAGCTTCACAGTCTACTGTCATCTCAAACTGCACCAGCGCGTTCACACCGGAGAGAAACCCTATGAGTGCTCGGAGTGCGGGAAGAGCTTCAGAGGAAGCGGTGCCCTCAAAACGCACCAGCGGATCCACACAGGAGAAAAACCGCATCCGTGCTCAGACTGCGGGAAGAGCTTTAGAACGACCAGCGGACTCAAACAGCACCAGCGCATTCACACGGGAGAGAAACCGTATCAGTGCTCCGAGTGCGGGCAGAGCTTTAAGGTGCTGAGTCATCTCCTCGGGCACCGCCGCATTCACACGGGAGAGAACCCGTATCCCTGTCCGGACTGTGGGAAGAGATTCAGAAGAAGCGGTGCCCTTAAAATCCACCAGCGGATTCACACAGGAGAGAAACCGTATCCGTGCTCGGAGTGCGCCAAGAGTTTTAGCCAGCTGAGTCAACTTCAGCTGCACCGACGCGTTCACACCGGGGAGAAACCGTATCCCTGCACAGACTGTGGACGGAGTTTTGCTGACTGGCATAGTCTCCAGTCTCACAAGCGCACTCACACCGGAGTGAAACCGTATTACTGCTCCGAGTGCGGGAAGAGTTTCACCCAGCAGACTCAGCTCAAGCAGCACCGGCGCGTTCACACAGGAGAGAAACCGTATCCCTGTCCGGACTGTGGGAAGAGATTCCGAGCAAGCGGCGCCCTTAGAATACACCAGCGGATCCACACAGGGGAGAAACCCTATCCGTGCTCGGAGTGCGGGAAGAGCTTTACTGTGTCGATTCACCTTCGGGAACACCAGCGCATCCACACAGGAGAGAAGCCCTATCCGTGCTCGGAGTGCGGGAAGAGTTTCAAAAGAAGCAGCGCCCTCAAAGTACACCAGCGCGTTCACACCGGAGAGAGGCCGTATCAGTGCTCGGACTGTGGGAAGGGTTTCAGACAGCTGTCTAATCTCCAGGAACACCAGCGCATTCACACCGGAGAGAAACCGTATCCGTGCTCCGAGTGTGGGAAGAGCTTTGCCGACAAACACGCTCTCCAAAAACACGGGCGTGTTCACACGGGAGTAAAACCGTATTACTGTTCAGACTGTGGGATGACTTTTATTCAGCCGCATTCTCTCAAACAACACCAGCGCGTCCACACCGGAGAGAAGCCGTACCGCTGCTCGGAGTGCGGGAGGAGTTT
Source organism: Semaprochilodus insignis (assembly GCA_034552555.1). Taxonomy (NCBI): domain Eukaryota; kingdom Metazoa; phylum Chordata; class Actinopteri; order Characiformes; family Prochilodontidae; genus Semaprochilodus; species Semaprochilodus insignis. The sequence continues at coordinate 5,427 of JAVGWN010002125.1, forward strand.
TAGCCAGCTGAGTGCTCTCAAAACGCACGGGTTCGTTCACACAGGGGAAAAACCGTTTCCCTGCTCGGAGTGTACCAAGAGTTTTATTTCAAGACGGGATCTCCAGCGACACCAGCACGTTCACGACTGAGGGAAACCGTCGTCGCTGCTCCTAGTGGGGACGAAATAAGACACCTTCCACACACCTGGGTGCTTTTAACCGACGTGGCATTATTGTATTATGTTTTGATCTCATTGTATGGCCAAGACTGGCTGCCGGTTTTCATTCCGACCAGGAGAACACCCTCGTAACCAATCCATAGTTGAAAGACTGAGATTAACTGATTGAGCCAATGGAGTCAGGGAACCAGCATCCACAACCGCTCTTGGTGTATAAGGCCTCGTTCAGACTGCCAGTCTAAATCCGATGCCATATCCAGATTGCATCCGAGTTTTGACCGTCTGGACAGCAGCTTGGATCCAAACCCTATTTGGAAGGTGGTTTCAGATTTAATCCCAGTCCGATTTTTTACAAGCGTCTCTCAGTCTAGACTCTCCGGCTGATCAAACCGGATTTCGAAATGTCTTGTGCCTCACTAGCAACGCAACAAACAACAGCAATCTCGAATCCAGAGTGACCGAAGAGCTGGCCTTTACCACGGATGTACTGACGCCTAGAGTGGCGCCACGGTAACCCATACAGACTGGCCGTGATGTCTGGACACAAATCTGATCACGTGTTTTTAGGTCTCACCCGTCCACAAAACATGATTCTAGTAGGCTTTGACATGTGATCTTTACCAAACTGCAGAGGGACACCAATGTTGAGCAGTGAGTTTCTCCTAGCGGCCCTGCCATGTGTACAGTTGTTGTTGTACAGTGTTCTCCTGATGGTGGACTTGTCCACCTGGGGTTCCTTTGTAACCTTGCAGACTATTACACGTATCACACATGGAGTAATCTTCGCTGGTTGACCGCTCCACCCAACATATCTGCTGTGTGTTCTCCCATTGACTTCAATGTTTTAATTTCATTTTATCTTCAGAGTACCTGCTTGTCCCAGAGCCGCTTCGCTGCTCACCGATTGTAATTTCTGGATCGTTTTCCTCAATAAACATGATAACTTAATTTGTTTTTACGTCAGTTATTTGGTTCTGTTCTCTTTGTGTGAAAACCCGATTATTTTAGGTCATGTATATCAGGAATAAGATACACAAATCACTACTGCTGAATCACTACACTGCGTTCTGTTGACCTGTAAATCCTCACTTTAAACAAAAACGTAGCAACTTTACAGTGGGCTGAGCCGCTGCTCTTCACCCGGCCGGTTGACTCCCCTGTTCAGCTCCAGCTTAAGACTTATTGGGTTGTTTATCTCTTGTATGCATGAATTAGACATTGATCTAGACACCTTCTCTGTCTTATCCGCCTCTTAGACAAAGCCAGCCAGGCGGGCACATTAATGGTTGGTTACCTTGGTTTTAGATGGCCGTTGACAGGTTTAAACAACTACAACGTTAGTAGTAACCGTTAACACGTTGGCTTCATGTCTTGCGTGACTCTGGTGCAAAGGTCTAACTCTGGATTCATATTAAGGAGCTTTGTACAAACCTGCTCAGCAAGTCTCCCTTCACTTCACATACGCCTCGCCTCCTTATGTCAACACTTGTTGTCAATTTGATCCAGTGTTTCTCCACCCTGGTCCTGGAGGCACACATTTAATGGACTCCCTGCCTTAACACACCTGCCCTGCACATTTAATGGACTCCCTGCCTTAACACACCCGCCCTGCAACTCTGAAAGGGCTTGTTAATGAGCTGACTGAAATTGAATCAGGTGAGTTGGGAGCAGGGAAAGGTGATAAACACTGATCAGCTCTACTTACCATTTTGGAGCACTTTGTAGTTTTGTAATTACAGACCGTTGCCCATCTGTTTCATCAGACTGATCATCATCATCATCTTCTGAAAACTGGGGGGAAGCAAAGGCCACTAATGTAATGAGGGTATGGGTGCAGGGGAAATTCCCGTTTCCATGCCGCTGCCTTGCAATGCTTCCACATGTGCCAAACGGATGAACACTGCGAGGGTTATAAGTGCTTTGTCACATACAGACACTCACAACTACGGCTCCTGCACAGCTGTACACACATATACGAAGGCCGGAGAGTGGATATTTGCAGTCCCAGCGTCCGTATATGCAGACTGTACTACAGTGGTGTTTGTGGTCTCTGAAGTTCTCCTGGTTCTCAGTGTTAGTGCAGGGTAGCTGAGTTAGCAGATGACACACTCAGTCTGGACTGCCCGATGGAAACAGCAGGGAGTTACTTCCAAGGGTGCAAGGTCACCAGTGTGTGTGTGTGTGTGTGGCTATCTGGAGACAGGGAGGCGAGCCTGTGTATCAGTACGTCACCCGATCCAGATGCCCATGAAGAAAGAACAGCATGAGATCCAAAACACTTCATCACACATAGACTACACAATGTCCTCTGATGTACAAACTCCTCCAGCTGGTTTACTAGCGGCTGAATCCCAAACGCCTTCCTCCTTCCTACGTAGTGCACCGTGTAAGTTCTAGCTTCTACACCAGAACATTAGTCCAGTATGGAATTGTGTACTTATGGCTGAATCCCAAATCCCTGTTTATGATGCCCTGCCGGTTGCAGGAGCCACTGGTCCTACATGGTGCACTGTGCAGAGAGTCATGTGAGATTCAGCCAGTGGGGGTAAAAAGCTAGTGGCCCAATCCCATTTCACCCCTCGCCCCTAACACGTAGCCCTACCCCTCCGTTTCGCGCGTTCACGTCTAGGGGTAGGGTGGTCCTGATTGTTGTTGTCATTTTCTTCCGCTAATCACGGGAATTTCCCGTTCCGCCTTAAGTGGTTCAACAGTTACGNTGTCCCATTTCATAGGGGGAAGATTTCAACCACTACCCCTTCTAACTCAGTTTTAAGGGGGGGTAAAAACAAGAAATGGGATTGGGCCAATGAGTGTGTGTGTGTGTGTTAGAATCCAAACATGGTCTTTGAATCGTAGCGTATGACTGTCTGAGGTTTAGTGCTCGAGTAACATCATGTCTGGAATTATTAACCGAACAAGAACAGGAAGGAACAGCAGGTGGTTGTACAAAAGGAAATGGGTGTTTGAACGAGCTGTACATGCCCCTTTGACACCCATGTCCTCTGGGGCGTATGGGGAAGTGGTTAGAGAAGAGAGGAGGTGAGTAAATGTGCACCATATGGAAAAGGGAAAGCAGGGTGAAGAATAAAGTAGGGACGCCTGAATAACAGGGTGTAGGGATGGGTGACAACTGCTGTGTCAATAAACTAGAGTTGAAGGAAATGCACCTGACTCTGAGTCTTGATTTCACTTCTCTCTCCTTGAGCCTCAAGTAGAGTCTGTCTTCCTGTCTAAGCTTCATAGCAATGGGGGTAAAGTGCCTGACGTTACCCTGTTCTTCAGTAGTCAGGAGGGGGTCCACCACAGTGCAGGTATTACGTGGGTGGTGGATCATTCTCAGCATTGCAGTGACAGCCTCTGTGGTATTAGGCCTCAATTATCAATCAATACAATCATCAGTAAATATAAATAAATAAATACACAAGGACTGTGTTTATAGCTATGCATCTTTAGCAAGCCAGTAAAATCAAAAACTGTTTATGAATCGGTAAATGAACAAACCAGAAATGAGTCAAAATAAAAAGTTAAACCTGTATACTTTATAATACAAATAAACTCCGGACTAGCATGCTCTCACCGGTAAGTAAATAAATTAATAACCATAAATAGCCAATTAAAACAAAACCAGAAATGGAAGAAGTCTAAATAAAAGTCAAATTAAATAATATATAATATAATACAAATAAACTCCGGACTAGCATGCTCTCACCGGTAAATAAATAAATGAATAACTGAATAAATAAATACACAAATAAACGAATACATAACAACAACGCTTTGCCTACAGCCAGGCTTTTATTTTGAAGCCCGCCTTTTATTTTGAAATCGGAAGCCATTTCCGGGAGCGCTCCGCCGCTGTGTCCGTGTTCACCGCGGTCTCTTTTCTTTTTTTCCTCTGCTCTTTTAGAGAAACATGTCGACAGAAGGAAGGATGGATGAGGTGAGTGAAGGAGAACAATGAGACGAACAGAAAGACCAGGTTTCTGAACCGGTCCGCACGTGAACGAGATAGAAACACGAGGCTGAAGTCAGCTTGTAATTCGCTAGCCTCTGGTTCGAATTCCCCCGTTCCACCTTAAATGGTGCAGCAGTTAACAGTTAACTGCTGCACCATTTAAGGTGGAACGGGGAGATGCGAACACAAAGGTGGCGAATTGGAAAGTACCGCCACAATAAGGAGCTATAAGAGGTGAAACGAGCTTCGGAGGTCCATTAAAGGTGGAGTAAGCCTCTTTTAGACCCCCTGTGTGTTTAACATGTGGAGGATTGTTGTTGACTGAGCTGCTGCTGCAGCTGTAGTTCACTGTGAGTCGGTTGTATCAGACCCCTTGACTGTGTTTGAAGGCCTCTAATGTTCCTGTGTTCTGTGTTTATTATCCAGAGTCCACCTGACAGCAGCCCAGCACACTCCAAACCCACAGGTACCTCCTCCCCTGTTTCCAGAACCCCGGTGACGTTCTGGCATTTAGGGTCATGTGTATGATGAGTTTGGATTTGGAGTCAATCAGTCAGTCTTTATTTCCACTCAGAGATACAGTGACTCTCAGTGCAGCCGAGCATTTACAGCTTAAAGGGATCCAAAAACTAGAAAATAAAATTAATTTTAATATAGTACATTCTATGGAAATTAAGAATACGTCAAAGAAACTGGCAATGAACTTCAATAAGATACATGGTAAATGGATTAAGAGAACGATTAAGACCTAATTAAAAAATAAATCAAGATATTAAACCCAATAATAACATTTCTGCATAATAGAATAAAAAGCCAAACTAAAATTTAAAACGAGCAAATTCAAAAGAATAATAAAAAGTAATGAAATAAATAAATAAGTGCATGAAATAAGCCTGAATAAAACAATTGGGGAGAAAATAAACATATAAGAATAACAAACAAATATGAAAGTTCAATAAAAATGACTGAAAATTATAATTAGGTTAAGTAATAATATAAATAATTAAAAAATATACAAGTAAATTAGTGAATAAAATAAAATAAGGTCATAAAATAACAAAATAATAGTCGGAATAATAATAATAATTATTATAAAAATTCTCAATGATGGAGGGAAACATACAGGGCATTGTGAGGCAAGGAAAACGTATCATTTCCAGGTTTCCCAGATTTCCCCCCATCATCAGGATTCCATACGGAAGGCCTGTGTATGTTCACTGGAGTGCGTGTGTTTGTGTTGTACACACTGAGCGTGTTTACGTCCACTTGATCATCTTGATAGCTGCAGAAGGTCTGATTCTATCAGTACTGGTTCTTTATGTGCACCCGAATAACTCCGGTTCTACACGAGTCCGTTATCAGGTTCCTGTTTTGCGATTGGCCCGGATGAGTTTTGCCGCCATCGTGCTGGTCCCTGTGCTGAACGCTGCTTGCTGATTTACAGTACAGCAGTCCGTTTTCATACGTCCACGTAGCGAGAAGAGTGAAAGAAATCAGAGTAAGGGTCCGCATGCACCAGGATACCCCACTAATGAGCTGAAGTCGAGGCCCTAACCCGATCTAAGATAACGGACCATGCTGTTTACATCAGCACCACCTCGGATCAGGTCGGGAATGCCGTCTCCTGTACTGTCCTTCAGATCCCTGGAGTTCCTACTTTGTGTAATTCCACTAGCTGTTTCCCAGTCTCTCTATGTCTCTTAGACGTAAATAGGCTGGTACTGCCCCTTTAAGACTGATGTGTGCAAATGAGCTCTGTTCTGATTGGCTGTGCCTCGTTGGAACACTCCTTATATGTGGGGGAGGGGCTAAACTCCTGTATAGGCAGGTATATACAGGTATATTACTTACGTTTGTTTAGAAACTTTGATGATGTTTACACATGATGTCACACAGAACGAGAGGAACCAGGTCCAGGTG
>JAVGWN010002126.1:0-11460 GCA_034552555.1 Semaprochilodus insignis
ATAATGTTGTGTGCATTGCAGTATTTTGAGCAAAACTGTAAAACTGTGCTCTTACCTGCTAACTGAACCTTCACACTCTGCTCTTACTGGGGCAATGTGCAATTAATGAAGATTGGCCACCAGGCTGGTCCAATTTAGCCATGAAACCTCCCAGTTTCAGTTTCATTGTCCAATTCAATTCAATTCAATTCAACTTTATTGTCATTATACCAGTACAGGGTTGCACAGTATAACGAAACACGGTCAGGCTTCTTCTCCAGTGCAGTTACAAGAATATGTGTATAAATATATATATATATATATATATATAGAGTGTAGTGCAAATAGACAACTAAGGACAAATAGACAAAGACAACGTGTGCAAACAGTACAGTATGTGTGCAAGACATGCAAAGTGTAAGAGCAGTATCAGTCAAGTATGTAGTTGTAAACAGTATAGATATATAAAGTGTACAGTGCAGGTAGGAGAAGCAGCTTAATGTTCAGACAGCTGAATGCTTGGTACAGGTGTTCAGTATGGATAATAAATATAGATAAATAAGTACGTACACAGCTGAGATGTTCAAGTATAAAGTAGAAAGTGTAAAGTGCGGTGCAAACAGTCCTGAGGTATCAGAGCCTAGTGTGTGCTGGGGGGTCTGCTAGAATCAGTACAGTCTTTTAGTGTTGTGGTCACGTTCTGGTAGGCGCTGCCGGTGTAACCAGTTTGACAGCTCTCGGGTAGAAGCTGTTCCTGAACCTGGAGGTTCTGGCTCAGATGTTCCGGTACCTCTTCCCAGATGGCAGAGGTTGGAACAGGGGATGACTGGGGTGTGTGGGGTCTGAGGAGATGTTGACTGCTTTCCTCAGACATCTCTTGTCTCTGTAGGGCCTTGCGCTCGGCAGAGGTGGCGCTGCCATACCACACAGTGATGCAGCTTGTCAGGATGCTCTCCATGGTGGATCTGTAGAAGTTGCAGAGGAGCTGCTGTATATGTCCAACCCCTGTATATGATTATGTAAGTTGGAAACAGCCAAACTGAGTAGCCAAATTCACCTATTAAAAATTAAACCATAAGTTGAACAGTTTGAACAGTAAATGTTGAACAAACCTGCTAACAAATCAACATGGAGCCAATTATGCTATCATTAGCTTAGCAGGCTAATAGCTTGGCTCAACAACACCAGCCCCTTGACTATATTCACTCAGATCTGAGACTCTGGGTTAGCGGATATTGAACCTGTGTTAATATGTATGAACTGCTTTTAGTCTGCTCGATAAGCTAATGCTAGTCTATGTTGCTACCCAGGCCAGTATATTAAAGAAAGACTAGCATAGCTAACAGATCAACACACCAAACTTGAGCAAGAATTGGTCAGCTGGTCCAGATTTGGTGGATGCCTTCCCTGGCACAATTCCAAGGAGAATTCCCTGTAGACTGGGATTTTATCCACTGCTGGCAGACCCGTATGACCGTATGCTTCCATACACCTGCAGATTCAGCTACTTCCTTCACACTATGGTCTTTGGCACACCCAAATGCAGTCACTCCTTTTAGCCAATCATTAACATCTGCTCTGGAGCCATTTTCCACACATGGAACGAGACATTCCCTGCACTGTATCACCTCTTCCCATTCTATGGATCCCGTCACTCACACCCCGCAGGGATTTATAGCCGCGTCATCCTCGTGCAGCACCATCTGCAGGAGCCTGAAGGTACTACCACCTTAAAGACACAGGAGGACTCATTAGATGGTCCAGGGAGCGTGGTCTTTATCATTTCCCAGTTACAAACAGAACTTCGGAATCTACAAAGTTGTCTGGCTAACCGGTGGGGCGGGGGGCATGAAGGGGGGCGGAAGAGTGACACCAGAGATGGGGTGTCCTCATCATAAAGCTGCTATGTAGCGTCCCACAAATCACTTGTTTTCGGATGTACTGTGGAAGTCGGCCGTGTGATGGAATCTCAATGGAAATTTGAATTTGATGCAAATACAAGTCCTTATAATCACATATATAAGCCGTTCCAGAGGATTTAAACCCTTAAAGCACATTTTCAAGTCTTTAAAAAGTCAGCATACCGCTCCCTCGTCATCCCTGACATGTTTGTAAGACGTCCACAGCTTTATTGTGGCCGGTTTTGATTGATATGCTGGATCTCCAAGAAAAGCAGCAGTCAGACATGTTCATCCTGACTTTCTGAACAACCCGAGTGAACCATCGCCTGTATTTTTAGCACACTGAGGCCGAGTGAAGATATTTTTGAGATGGTTGATGGATGACGGTCCAGGCGTATATATATCCGAGAGCCTTGCATCAGAACAAGAGGCAGATAGAAGCTCAAGATAGGCCCAGATAGGTGGTCTTCGCTCACGTGACTCTGTTTAACCAGGAGAGGTAGATGAAGACGTGCTTACTCTGACAGTGATGACCTTCTCAAGAAGGCGTTGAACACATGCTGGTCATGACCTGCCTGGTTTAGCATATATGCTAATCCACACATATGTATGCATAGCTTGGTCATGGAGAGTCCTCCAGGATGCGTTCACTTGCCTGGCACTGTTCACTGATCAGGACTGACCCTCCTGATCACTGTGACTGGGTGCAACACAAGCTGCATCTCATTTCTGGGGCTGTGACCTTCGAAGGTCCCACTTCTTGGCCGTGTACTCCGAATGTGCCGTCCCAATTTCAGAAGAACGTGGAGGATCTTTGAAACGTGGCATCCTTCCTCCGGCCCAATTGTGAGGATGCACTGATGTTTCCTTCCCAAGTTCCCATGAGCCTCTGCGCCTCAGGCTAGTACAATAAAGGAGCGGATCCAGTTCGGTGGGAGAACTAGCTCTTTAAATGTATGTGTCACACATTTGTTGTGGAAATTAGTGTCAGTTTACCACATAACCAGCTGTGGAGGATGCGTGTCCTGATGTTATATGGACCACCAGCTGTATTTTAGCCCTGATGAGTAAGACAGGACTCTACAGGTCAGTGGAGTAGAAATTCGAACTACTAGAGATCACCATGAAACCTCCCCGGTTGATCGCTGGCATTAAGACAATTATATTTTGTATTACAAGTTTTCTAATATTTAATTTTTAAATATGCAAAATGAGCCATTATCTACTTTAATATGTGCTAATTTGCATACATTTCCAGAACAGAAATCTGAACAGTGGATCAAATCAGGCTGAAAATTCTTGTTTCATTTTGGTGACATATGAGAATCAAAGGTGGGAATTTTGGATCTCTCTTTCCGTCACTTTATGAATCATTGAATGCTGTCAACAACCATAAAAAACTATTTTTACCAAGTTTTTAGGCATAAAATGTTCTATGACTCAGGCTACAAGTGATATATAAATATATATGATATACTCTATTATAATATATGATATATGATGGTATATGTGATATATGGTATATGTTTTTTAGGCATATGTTCTATAACTGTGATATATGATCAATCCCATTCTGTACAAACCTTTAGAGCCTAGATATGGATACAGCTGGAGACTCGGCCTTTAATTCTGATTTGGCTTTTAAAGATATGTTTTATAAAATTCCATACACTTCCACTATATACATACACCATATCTAATCATATCCTTACAACAACAATATAGAACATCTGTAATAATGCTAATATAAAACATAAGCTGTCTATTATGATGGATATATATATATAGTATTATATAGTATTATATATATATATATTATCATTTTGACGTGTGTCATGAATGTAATATTGCATATGTTACTCTATATAAATTCTATATGGTACAGTGCAAACATAACATCTTTAGTTTCCCTGTCAAATAAAATTAAGAATTAAGTAGATTAGTAGTATTAATACTGCACTGCAAAAAATCTGTGTCGGAACTTCGTTACACTACTCTTCAAGTGAAATGATCATGAACAAAATATGTAAATATGTAATGCTTTTCATTTTTAGATTGTTCTATGTTTATAATAAGATCAATTAACTTATTTTTACTTACATTTGTTTGTCATGTAAAATTATCTGCATACTGTATTACCCTGTTCTTCAGTGGTCAGGACCCCCACAGGACCACCACAGAGCAGGTGGTATGTGGGTGGTGGATCATTCTCAGCACTGCAGTGACACTGACGTGGTGGTGGTGTGTTAGTGTGTGTGGTGCTGGTGTGAGTGGATCAGACACAGCAGTGCTGCTGGACACCTCAGTGTCACTGCTGGACTGAGAATCGTCCACCGACCAAAACTATCCAGCCAACAGCGTCCTGTGGGCAGTGTTCCTTTGGGCAGCAGCATCCTGTGGATGGCGTTCTGTGGGCAGCAGTGTCCAGTGGGCAGCAGCGTCCGACGGGAAGAACTGTCCTGTGGATGGCATTCTGTGGGCAGCCTCCTGTGGGCAGCAGCGTCCTATGGGCGGCGTCCTGTGGGCAGCGGCGTCCTGTGGATGGATTTCTGGGGGCAGCGTCCTGTGGACAGCATCCTGTGGGCAGCAGCGTCCTGTGGGCAGCAGCGTCCGGTGGGCAGCATTGTATTGTGGATGGCGTCCAGTGGGCAGCAGCGTCCAGTGGAAGCATTGTCCTGTGGATGGCTTTCGTTGTGCAGCAGTGTCCTGTGGGCAGCATCCTGTGGGCGGCAGCGTCCTGTGGGCAGCAGGGTCCTGTGAGCGGGCGTCCTGTGGCCACTGATGAAGGACTAGAGGATGACCAGCACTGCACTGTGCAGCAGCAGATGAGCTATCGTCTCTGACTGTACATCTACAAGGTGGACCAGCAAGGTAGGAGTGTCTAATAGAGTGGACAGTGAGTGGACACAGTGTCTAAACACTCCAGCAGCACTGCTGGGTCTGATCCACTCACACCAGCACCACACACATGGTTCTTTTAGGCACCGGTGTAGCTGTGGTTGGAGCAAGCTGGGTAGTTTCTGCTTCATGAGCTCTGACCGAATGTGAATGTACTTCCTTACTTTTCTATTTGGCTAATAATATAATTGTGTAATTTCATTTAAACATTAAAGCAAAACAACCGGAATGACTCCGGACTTTTAAGTCGGAAAGTTAAGATCATATTTTCCGGAGATCTGAGATTTTGTTACGGCAGGAACGTCTCACTTCCACAGGAATCACTTTAATTACCGCTTCCCTTTGCCTGCCATCACCAGCCCCTGCTGTTCGCAGCCACAGTCCTGTTGTCTCGTTAGTAGGGCTTCTCGGAGCGCAGAGCAGGTTGGACACGCAGAGGTGGCTCTGCCTTCGTTAGGAGCCGAGACTCTGCTCCTTTCCCACTGTCTGCAGTTCACAGGGGAGCTCAAACAAAGGAAAGGTTTTCATTCCTGGTCAGGGGAGTGTAAAAAAGAGAACGAGCAAGGGAGAGAGGGAGAGAGAGATGATTAGCTTGTGGACTGTTCATTAGAGAAGATGTGCCCTTCTGGTCCACACAGACAAACCCACCGGGAATTGTGGGTTAGAGGCGGATTCGCCTAAATACCCCACTGATTCCATCACGTACAGAAATGAGTGAGCCTGTGAGTTTCACCGCTGCGGCCTGCAGCAACCTGTACGGTCATCATCACCACCTTCATTAAAGCCTTAAAAAGATTTATAATGAGGTTCCCGCATAATTAACACAGTCACTCGGAGTTCTGCAGAACCTCACCACATTGTTCATAGCCTCTGATTAGCCGACAAGTCAAGAACACAGCCTCTGATTATCCGACAAGTCAGGAACACAGTCTCCGATTGGTCAACAAGTCAGGCATACATCCTCTGATTGGTCAACAAGTCAGGAACACAGCCTCTGATTGGTCAACAAGTCAGGAACACAGCCTCTGATTGGCCAACAAGTCAGGAACACAGCCTCCGATTGGTCAAGAAGTCAGGAATACAGTCTCCGATTAGTCAACAAGTCAGGAATACAGCATCTAATTGGTCAACAAGTCAGGAATACAGTCTCCGATTAGTCAACAAGTCAGGAACACAGCCTCTGACTGATCAACAAGCCAGGAACACAGCCTCTGATTGGTCAACAAGTCAGCAAACACAGCCTCTGATTGGTCAACAAGTCAGGAACACATCCTCTGATTGGTCAACAAGTCAGGAACACAGTCTCTGATTGGTCAACAAGTCAGCAACACAGTCTCCGATTGGTCAATAAGTCAGGAACACAGTCTCCGATTGGTCAACAAGTCAGGAACACAGTCTCCGATTGGTCAGCAAGTCAGGAACACAGCCTCTGATTGGTCAACAAGTCAGGAACACAGTCTCTGATGGTCAACAAGTCAGGAACACAGTCTCCGATTGGTCAACAAGTCAGGAACACAGCCTCCGATTGGTCAACAAGTCAGCAACACAGCCTCTGATTGGTCAACAAGTCAGGAACACAGTCTCTGATTGGTCAACAAGTCAGGAACACAGCCTCTGATTGGTCAACAAGTCAGGAACACAGTCTCCGATTGGTCAACAAGTCAGGAATACAATGCACAATGTACCTGCCGCACCATTTAGGGTGGAATGGGAAAACTGGTGGAAAACTAAGGTGGAAAGTGAAGTGAGTGTCTTAGTACAGTACAGGCTCCTCACCCCCGTCTCCTCCATTCTGCTTTTCACTTACTGCCCTTCACCTGGATTTCATGTGTCAGAATCACATGACTGAAGACAACCTGTTACATGGGTAAGAAGTTTGCCAGGACTGAAACGCCGTACCGTCTCACATCATACATCTCAGAAAATGTGTTTCTTGTTAAGTTGGCCTGCAACTAACACAGTTCCTCCTCATCATCGACCAGATGTGCAAATGATGAAAGCTTTTATTCTGTCTCCGTGTTGATGCAGTTCATCCAAAGTGCATGGTCACAGCTCGAGTCCAGAAGGGCAACAGTGCTGCAAAGTTTACTCTCTGCTCTGTATTCAATTCCTGAAGGGCGTAAACAGACGGTATTGAACCCTGACCTCAGTGACGCGGTCCTCCAGGACTGTGGTGCTCCCTTGATCTGGAGGATAACACATCAAGGCCTCAGAGCTCCCGGCTTTCTTTCCAACAATGCAAGTCTGGAGGAGCTTTAAGCAAAAAGCTCTGACAAAGCAGCCCTGGGGCTTCCACGACTACCTGTCTGATCCCTTTCCTGGAGCGTTTGAGGCCCTGACTCACTCTTTAAAGCACACGCGACATGGAAATGAAGCATGGCCCAAAATAAATCCTCCCACTCGCTGGTGACGTGGGTCCAAGGTCCCCAAGCTGAAGTGGAAGGACTTGTGACGCACTGTAAAACGGCTCCTCTGGGACCTACTGGGTTTGTTTCTAGTGAACGTCTGCGGAAGTTTCACTGGGTTATGAAAACCAAAAAGCGGAATCCGTCCGTGTACCGAATTTTAACAGGCACAGCTTACTGTATAATTTCACCCCGTTGCATCGTCTCAATAACCTTATACAGCTTCACATTTATTTCCACCCAGAGTTGCATTAATTGTTGGCTGAGATCTTGGGAGATGATGGAAGAGTCAAACCACTTCATAAAGTCTTCCCAAGCACATCCCAAAGACTTCCGGTGGGGTTATGTTCAGGACTGGCTAGTTCTTGTGTGAAGGTGATTCCTCATTATTCCTGAACCGCTCTTCTACAATCTGAACCTCAATGAATCTTGGCACTGTCATCCTGGAATATGGCCCTGTTATCCACTGATAGGATGACCATCAGTATATTCAGGTGGTCAGCTGACTAAGTCCCCGATCTCACCAACTGAAGCCCCCCACATTATAACACTGCCTCCAGAGGCTTGTACACTGGACACTATGCATGATGGGAGCATTGCTTCATGCACTTCCCTTCTTACCCTGATGCTCCCATCACTCTGGAATAGGCTCAGTCTGGACTCAGCGGACCACATGACCTTTCTCCATCACTCCAGAGTCCAGTCTTTATGCTCCCTAGGGGACTGAAGCTGATTAGCTTCACTAACAAGTGGTCTTCTTATATTCACACAGCTGTTTAGGCCCAATTCTGAGAGTTCTGGTCATGTGGGAATGATCTTACTGTCACTGTTAAACACAGCCATGAGTTCTACTGTCCACTTCTACCTTCACCAGGAGTTTAAGTGCTCAAATAGGACCATATTTAGTTCTGAACCCAATTGCAGTCGTTCCAGCTTCTCCTTGCCAGACAATAATCTGACCCTTCTAAAACACAGTGAGATCTTTTCCACAATCACAGGATACGTCTTCCCACATGGCTGTTTAAGGAATGAGGAGCTGCTCATTGCATCAGTGAGGGGTGAAAGAATTGTTGGAGCTGAAACATAAGCTCACCAGACTAAAAATTTAGTCACCTTGTGTGTTTAAGGTGGTAGTAACTCCAGGCTCCTGCAGATGGTGCTGCACGAGGATGATGGGTCTATAAATCCCTGCGGGGTGTGAGATACGGGATCCATAGATTGGGAAGAGGTGGTACCGTGCAGGGAATGTCTCGTTCCATGTGTGGAAAATGGCTCCAAAGCAGATGTTAATGATTGGCTAAAAGGAGTGACTGCATTTGGGCGTGCCAAAGACCATAGTGTGAAGGAAGTAGCTGAATCTGCAGGTGTATGGAAGCGTACGGTCATACGGGTCTACCAGCAGTGGCTAAAATCCCAGTCTACAGGGAATTCTCCTTGGAATTGTGCCAGGGAAGGCATCCACCAAATCTGGAACCAACTGCACAATTCTTTGATGTAAGAGTGTTTGTGGTCTACATCCAGAAACTTGTCCAGTCCATAGCAAATCCAGTCACAGCTGTTATTGGTGCTTGTGGAGGTGTTACAGACTGGTAGGTGCGGTTCAGTTACCGGTGACTAATCGTTGTTTTGAGGTTATTAATCAATGAAGTAATTGTCCAATGAAAGCCTCTTAACTATAATTATTGAAATCCAGATGGCCACTTCTATTTTGGCCAGGTATGTATCTCTGTGACTGGGTTCGGTTGGGTCACTGCAGGGACAACATCAGGGATCTGAACTTCATACACAAATCCTGCCACAGGCTACAATGAATGACCTAATGACTGAATGACTGACTGACCCATCCTCATTAGTATTTAGCAGACCTTCATGAATGTCTTTGTAAGCCGGGCCCACTGAAAGCCAACTCTGTCATGTCTTATCAGCCTCACGCTGAGCCCAATGAGCCCCTGCTGGTGATAGTTATACCAGCAGCTCTCTGTCAGTTTGGGCTTTTGCGGTCACTTTGTTGTTATCCCTCCAGCTCAAAGGCCGGGGGTTCGTTCATAAGTAGCAAAGAGGCTAATTAGTGATATTTCAGAAGCGATTTGGGGTTTTGATTAGTTTCCAGATCACTGTGTCTGCCCTTTTCTGACTCTGTATTTTACAGACTGGCAGGCATCACGCTGGGGCGCATGTTTTGAAAAGCCACTCATCGTCAGCGACAGACTGCGATCAGCGCGTAATGATTGCAGATGAATTATGAGGATGGTTATTAAAAGGCAGTAAAATCCTCCTCCGTGCATCTTTAATGGTTTACAGACTCGGACATCTGGGGAAAGGTCTTTATTCGGCAGGCCGCCGTTTAATGAGGGCTGTAAAACAGTGAGGAGCAGCGATGTGTTCTCAAGAAGGTTCCGCAGAGCATGGGTAACACAGAGCCGGGGTGTTCTCATTGGTCTGATTACTGGGGACCAGAATTTAGCTTTATCTGGCGTCATCTATGAAACTTTGCACACTTTGATTTAAAATCTGCTGCCAGAATAGCGCTTCCAGGTTTGTAGATCATATCCCCTGAAAACTCTGCAAACTACGACTCGCTGTCTGTAACTGATCTGAATTAGAGTTTTAGAAAAACTCAGACTCAGACCATAAACCTATAGTGGAAACAATGGCCCTGCCCTATTATTCATACTTGCACCCTTGCACTGGGTCACTCAGTTATGAACTGGGTCACCAGTTTGATCCCCTGAACCGCCAGGACACGACTGAAGTGCCTTTGAGCAAGACACCTAACCTCCAACTGCCTCCCAGGCAACATGAACCTCTGGCCAGAACTGGGTAACGCTTTACGGCACCACATCACACACCCAAAACCATGGATCTTCAGCGGCTACGAGAAGAAACGGCTCATGCTGGGCAAACATGCAGGCAACCCCAATCGTCTGAGCTCTCCAGAATGTTCCTCGAACTAAGTCAGTGGGCCCGATGGCCGCTGCATTTCCCGCTGTAATATCCCATCACTGTGGGGGTACATGACATCCATCAAGGGCTGCAAATGGTCACCAAGCAGTGACACAAAGCGGGCACCGGTCAATGACATGTTTAGATGGACCAGTGGCAGCCAACCATTCCATGAGAACACACCCCACCCTAGTATGGAACCATACTAACAACTGGGGTCCATGGCGTCATGGGGTCTGTGCCACACATGAACCCTACCATCAGCCCCAAACAACTGGTACTGTGACTTATCAGACTACGCTACATGTTGCCATTCATCTAGGGTCTGGTTAGCAACCTCACAAGCCCAGTTGGGGAGCTGTGTCTGGTGTGGTGGTGTTGACAGAGGCACTCTGGAGGGTCTTCTGCTCCCATATCCCATGGTAGCTAAAGAACGCTGCACTGACCTGCAGGTAGTAGTGCCTTCTATTCCCCGTACACACATGACACTGTGGATCGAGAAATATTAATTAGCTGCACAGCTTCAAAAATGGAATGTCCCATCTATCTGGGATCCACTATCTTGCCTCTTGGGCTCCCCCTACAGTTGCGGAGTCTATATCAACTTTTACACCTCTGTGGTGCTTTGAGAACTTCATGGTCCAACTCCCCGTCGCATGCATATGCAGGCAAACGAGCTTCATAAAGTTCGGTTAGCGTGTGTGTGTGTGTGTGTGTGTGTGTGTGTGTGTGTGCCACAATACACACACACACACACATTACTGAGCTTCTGCCAGGCTGTGCTGTGCAATGTCCCATTTATCTCTAGATGAGACAACATGATAGAAATAGAGAGAGAGAGAGAGAGAGAGAGAGAGAGAGAGAGAGCCTACTGTGAGTGACCACACGGAAACATGACTGACAGCCTGAGTAAACAAGCCTTCCAATCTCAGAGCGTTAATCAGAGTTTACGTCCTGATGAGAAACAGATGATGACTCCAAACTTTGTTGCTCTCTGTTAATGACTAATTACATTAAAACAACAAAGTTAAATATAATTTATTCTGTAACCATGACTGTAATTATGAATGAGCTTTATATGACTGCATAGTTGTTTACTATGATGGAAAAATATCCGGAACGCTGTTACTATATAACAAAATGTCATATTCCGAAATAGAGATTTCATTGTTGGTACGAATGAACAGTCATTCATCATCACACAGTAAACTTTCAGGGCTTTCAGTGGAACTGTGAGTGGAACTTTCAGTGGAACAGTGAGTGGAACTTTCAGTAAAACTTTCAGTGGAACTTTCAGTAGAACTTTCAGTGGAACTTTCAGTGGAACTTTCAGT
>JAVGWN010002127.1:0-11460 GCA_034552555.1 Semaprochilodus insignis
ACTGTGGAGTGATTTTAATCCAGTATGAATCTGCAGCGTGTGTAGTGTTTACAGTCTGACGGTAATGACTGTGGAGTGATTTTAATCCAGTATGAATCTGCAGCGTGTGTAGTGTTTACAGTCTGACGGTAATGACTGTGGAGTGAGTTTAATCCAGTATGAATCTGCAGTGTGTGTAGTATTTACAGTCTGACAGTAATAACTGGAGTGATTTTAATCCAGTATGAATCTGCGGTGTGTGTAGTGTTTACAGTCTGACAGTAATAACTGGAGTGATTATAATCCAGTATGAATCTGCATTCAGTGTTTTTCCTCTAGTAAAACTAACCCAGCTCCAACTGTGCTTCAGTTTTAATGTGGTTACTCAACAATGACTAGTAGCTATCGGATAAAACACCTTAAGTTCAATAACTGAGTTTAAGGTGATTGATAAAAACAGAAAATATGAAATTATGATTGTATTTTAGTAACTACATTATTACACATTTCAGAAAGCTGAAATTTTCTACTTCATGTGAAAATGAACAAACCTCGATATTGTTGAGTGTGTTGAACTCCATCAGGTCGTGCAGCTGTTTGAAAGCCTGGTTGGAGTATTGGAAATTGAAGGTGGAATAAGGAGTCGCAGGATCGTCAAATATGTCAAAGTCGCCAAACTCCTTCTCCTTATCCGTCTCTCTGGGCACTCCTTTAAGAGAAAAGACAGGGCAGGTAGAAATCAAACATCTAGCTCCAACACGCCAACCATACTGAATTGATTTGCTATAGAAAGGAATTGATGTCCCTGGCCAAGGTTCCTCAGAACTCCAGATCATAAAAATATGTATACTGTTACAGCCTTATCAACAAGAAATGCAAAACCCCTGGTATACAAGTTTTGTCAAGCTTGAAAGCTCTGCACAGCTGAAAATCCAAAACGTGCCCTCGCATGTTGGGGATGCATGTCTTTAGTCTCTGTTTGCCCTGTTTACAGTAAACTGTTTGTCTACTACAAATTCAAAGCCTCTCACAAACAGACTGAGATGAGGCTAAAAAGCTGGACTGCTATAAATCGCAGTACTTATGTAACATTCCGCCACCTTAACTGTGTTTATTTAGAAGTATTTTGGTCTCGGTGATGTGATTTAGCACTCTCAGTTTCTGCTCAGAGAGTTCACTGTGAACTGTATGGACCTGCATCTTTAAATGGAAATGGAAACTGAGACTTAACTCTTAAATGCATGGCCTAAATGTTGCGTTTCTCCAACCACCCATTCATACATAAAAGTAACACATTAAAACATATCTAGATTTCATTTAATGAAGGATTGAATAGATTATTAATAGCTATTAAAAAGGTAACTGTAAGTCATGGACTTTCCACAATGGATTGCTGTATGTGTGTGTGTGTGTGTATATATATATATATGGCACCTTTAATGGAAGTCAATGGAACCAAACTTTTTACAAATATGGAGATACATATATATATATATAATTAATAATATATAGATATTTATTTATTCATTCATAAACACTAAGACTAGAACACACATAACTGTAACTACAGTAACTATATATATGTTCTAGTCCTGGTGTTTTCTGAATAAATAAAGGCTCACTGTCCAGATATCATTTATTCAGATGTCCTAAGAAGCCTGCACAGTACTGTGTAACAATACTACAGCCGTTTATAGGTGTTGAATTGTCCTACAACAAAAACTGGCCTAACACAACCAAAATTACTTGGAATAAACCTTCACACTTACAGGAACAGCTTAGTGAAAATTCAAACGTGCACAATTTTGCTCTTACCCCAGAGCTAGTCATTAACCAGACTCTGGTGTCTGAACCTGCTTCTTCAGCTCAGCGCTGGAGCTATGAGGTTAACTTTGCTGGCAAACAGTAGACGTCAATAGTCACCCAAAGTTGTTCTATAAATACAACACTCAGACCTCCGTCAATCTGCTTAAACCACATCCTGGTCTTCATTAAAGCCCTGCAGATGTGGCCAATGTTACGTTTGACTACAACTGACTGACTGCAGCTACAGTAATTGTAAATTAGGTGTTGTGCCCAACCATTAGTAACCATTAGTGAGTAAATTAGACCTAAGAATGTTTTTCTGTTCATGCACATATTCCATATTCCATATATATTTGTGTTTTTGTCTCTTGTATTTGCACTATTGTATTTTTGTCATTGCAGTGGTTTAATTACACTGCACTACCTCGGTCCGCACGATATCGAAAAAAATGGAATTGCAGTCCCCCCCTCCCGTGACATATGTATATGCCCTATGAAAAAATATTCAGGTATTTCCACCTGATGACTTGAACAGCATCATTTAAAAACATTTTTGACTGTAAAATGAATATAAAAATAATAAAACACTAAGAAATTACTCTTCTTGAGCATGAACCATGTTTTCTATAATCGGTTTCAGCGCACCAAACACAAAAGCAGGTGTGGCTCTGACTCTCTGATCTTTGAGATCTGTCTCAGGACAGATCAAGCCATGTTTTAACTGATCGGTATTGGCTTTGTTGAGAATGAACCTAAGCCCAACCCTTTGCTTTATGTCAGTGGTCATGCATGTGTCATTAAAGAGAGGGCAGTTTGTGGCAGGATGTGGCTAAAATGTCTGCAGTGTGAAAATAATTTAAACTGAAACAAAACCAGTCCAGCAGTCACATGTGTACCATCTGCAATACGAGCTTTCGAGAGGTGGTAGTAACAGAGCTGAGTTCCTTACTACCAATTTGATACGGCACCTGAAAAATAAACACTCGACGGAACACAGGGAGTTTGGAGCCACGGTACGTCCCACCCTATCGACACTACATTTCAGATACGGCCCTACAACAAAGTTCACGACCACCTACGAGATCTTTATCAGACTTCTTTATAAACAAGGCTACATTAGGACACGTTAAGCAACAGCATGGATGCACTTTGCAACAGCATAATCTAGGCCTGTATTCGAAATGGCACACTATTATACTGCACACTGCGTACTACAGTAGTATGTACTGCACACTGTATACACCCCCTGTGTGTGGTATACATTACAGTAACGTTCTGACTTACAGTGTAGTACACTAATACAATCACATGACCAGTTACCTCACATTTACCTCAGAGCTGTTATTACTGTATCCACTGTTTGGAGCTAGCTGCTGCTAACGCTGCTCAGTTCACCTGAAATACGTTTAGCCTAGCTGTTAGCTCCCCTCGGCTATTTCACTCTAAAGCTGATCCTCTAAAGCGAGTTCATCTTTTATTAATNGGATGCAGTACACCATGAAGATAGCTCCCCCTGTATACTAGAACCTCTGACTGGAGTAGAAAACCATCCGGGGATCTTCAGAGTACTACAGATCTTCAGTCTGGTCACATACTACATACTACTTTTAGGTAGACTTAGTATGCGAGTAGTATGCAGTATGCCATTTCAAAGACTTGATATCGGGAGATGCTTATATTAAATGACTCGGATCAGATCGGGAACCAGAAAACTGGATCAGGACATCCCTAACTGTGACTACTCTTTTCTGTATATCTGAGACACAAACAGTTCCCTCACCAGGAGCTTTGAAGTCTCTGAAGTTGATGTTGGCCAGGACGAAGTGGATGACGGTGGGGCAGTGCTTTTCCCCTTTCGTGGGTTTAAAAACGTAGCACTCCTGCAGTCCCTCTCGGTCAAACACCCTCACGTCGATCTTGGGGAACGGCAGCTTGTTCATGCGTGCCCACTTCTCTGCCAGTAACAGCTCCTGATGCAATGAGAAAAACGTCAATTGAGAATCCATAGATGCTTTTGTTGTGCAGTGTTTCTGCATGGTTAAGATGTAAACACGGTCATTCAGGGTGGTTCGGTGTGAAACGTTCCCTTCTAGAGAAACTTACTGAGGCAGAATTAAGAAACAACTGTTTTCACCACCAGAGAGTTTCACTGTACAGTGCAACGGCTTGTGTCTCTGTGCATATGACAATAAACGCTTGAATCTTGAAAATAAGAAAAATACAAAAGATATGATATTACTTTAAAGTCAAAGTAAACTGGCAAACAAGGATTACTTCAACCAGGCTGGTAAATTAACTCACTTAATTAAGCCATCGAGAAAGAAACAGATAGGCTGCTAGTTTAATCACATGGTTGGGATATTTCATGATTTGGGAACCGCTTGGATTCAAGCAACTTTCAGTCCAAACCAACTTTTGTTATCGTAAGTAGAAGAGCATGTATTTTGTTAATCTAAATTTGAGTTATTTTTGTACATAGACAGTTTAGTTCTGCAGAGAAGAAATATTTCTACATATTTTTCCAGTAATTTGCACCAGAAGGAGATACGGACTCATTAAGGCCTGGGCTTGCAGAGAACCTTTTTGGGGGATTTTAGTCTTGACCTGGTCTCGCTTTCTTTAAGACTCTGACTCCGTCTTGCTCGTATAAGAACTCAGACTAGTCGTGATCTTGGATTTGTCTCGACTATAGACTTATTTAGTTCATACAGTTATTGTACAATGGTTGTTGTTGTTTACAGGCTCTCTATTATTCGTCTATTGTCTTTTTAATATTGAAGTATTGAAGTAAATACTACCGTCCTGGACTAATCAGACTGTATCTAATAGATATTCTAAGCTCCTTTTCCTGTTAGTTCTGTCTTTTTCTCTTCATCCGGGATCGACCTGAGGAGGTTGGGTTCCGCTCTTGAGCCTGGTTCCTCCCGAGGTTTTCTTCCTTACCCAAGGGAGTTTTTCCTCGCCACTGTTGCCTCTGGCTTGCTCAAGGGGGGCTTGGACCCGGGTTTCTTACATCTGTACATTAACGCCGTGTTTTTCTCTTTTCTTGTTCCTTTATAACTAACTTATTTTCTGTGAAGCTGCTTTGAGACAACGTTGGTTGTAAAAAGCACTATATAAATACATTTTGATTGATTGATTGATTGAAGTAAAACACTCCAAAAATAAATTCAACTTTTGTATGACCTTTATGAATTCAATTAACCCACACATTTGCATTCAGTGAAACCGAGTCAGATTTGGTAGTTTTCATAGTAAACTGTACTGTAATTGGCTTTTGTCCACTTCATATAAATTAGTTATGTAAAGACACGACAATTCATTCATTTAATCGTGACGTATTTTCAGTTCGTAAGCCGAACACAACCTGCTGTGTACTTGGTTTCTGAAACGATATGAAAGATTAACCACTTCCTTTAATAGGGAGCTGTTTAAGAGATGTCTCTTTTGACTTGCTTCTTCCTGCAATGACCTTAGACCGAACCTGTTTCTTAAGGGTATAAAACATATCTGAACGTGATGATTCATCTGTGCTGATTATGGAATGTAAGATTAGATTACATTAGGTTACATATAAAATGTTCAACAGAAATTCTGTTCTGATCACAGTAAACAACTGAATTTATTTGTTCTGTTGGGTCTATTAATGCATTAAGAATGGTACCTGAACCGAATCAGATATTTACACTGCCAGAGTTGAGGAAATCTCTCAGAACCCCCTAATAAGAGCATGTCTGTAGATCTTGCACTGACCTTAAATGGAGGGCTGGAGTCTCCGGGCCTGGCTGAAAAATCGAAGGAGATGATGAGGTCGACGCCCCGCTGTGGCCGCAGGATCAGTGGGTAGGGGAGGTTAAAGGTCAAACCGCTGTCCACCACATGAATCTTCTTACTCCTGACGTCCAGAGGCTCATAGATGTCCTTGAATTCATTGGGATCTATGAGACAAAGAAACATCCGTTGATTCCAGCAAGACTGAAGATGAAGTGGGAGGGATTTTGGTCCTTGATGGTGTTTACATGTTTAAAACCCCTCAGACTCAGAAGACAAAAACATACAATCCATAGGACATTTTATTATGAACTGAAGTGGATGAAAAGTTATTAATATCTTATTCGCAGGAAAAAGCACAGACTCAGACTCAATGTAGAATGTAAAGCAAGTACTACTGACAGGTCAAAAAATGAGTCACTTTGCATGTTTAAGGTGGTAGTATCTTCAGGCTCCTGCAGATGGCGCTGCTGCACGAGGATGACGGGGCTATAAATCCCTGCGGGGTGTGAGTGACAGGATCCACAGATTGGGAAGAGGTGCTACAGTGCAGGGAATGTCTCGTTCCATGTGTGGTAAATGGCTCCAGAGCAGATGTTAATGATGGGCTAAAAGGAGTGACTGTATTTGGGCGTGCCAAAGACCATAGTGTGAAGGAAGTAGCTGAATCTGCAGGTGTATGGAAGCGTACAGTCATACGGGTCTACAGGCAGCGGCTAAAATCCCAGTCTACAGGGAATTCTCCTCGGAATTGTGCCATGGAAGACATCCACCAAATCTGGATCCAACTGCACAATTCTTTGATGTAAGAGTGTCTGAACACTGATGTGGCCTACATCCAGAAACTTGTCCAGTACATGCCCAATCCAGTCACAGCTGTTATTGGTGCTGGTGGAGGTGTTACATGGTATTAGGTACTTTCCAGTCACAGGGGACTCATTTTTTGTCCAGTGAGCTTATCGTGTAACTAACATACTCACCGGCAACTTTATTAGGTACATGGATATGTAAATACGTCTACGTTGTATCAGTGATATACAGTCATACAATTACAGACTGTAGTCTATATGGTCCATAGTACAATTTATTACCCTCCGTTTAACGGTGGGGGTCCTGACTGATGAATGGGGTAAACGAGTGCTAACAAATTATGTACTATGAGACACAAAAATGGACTACAATAAGTAACTGTAGAACTACAATTAGTTTAATGTGTGCACCTATTTAGTGAAATGTAGGTACCCAATAAAGGGGGCCGTGCATGTAAACCAAGGTCATACTGATAAACTCATTCATTCATCATCTACACTGCTTATCCTCCTGGGTCACGTGCGGGTACTGGACCCTAAAAACCATAACTATGCTGATTATACCTGTAAATTCAATGCATAACTTCTTTCTGTATATTTACAATATAACTGACTCAAATCAATCCAAAAAGCCTTTATTAATGTCTGTAGTTCTGCCGGAGAGCTCGTCTCACACATCAGCTGTGTTTTTCCACACTGCACACTGAGAAAAGGGGAACCGGTAGCAGACAGGCCGAGTCACCATGATGGCAGGCAGTGAGAGACACGCCTGTGCTTACTGTCGGCTTATTGAGCAGCAAACTTAAAAAACACCACTCAAAGAGTTGTTTCCCAAACCTGCAGCGGCATGCAGAGGAGCGAGTGCGCCTGCATAATTCATGTACATTTCGTACTTCACAGACTTAGACTTAGTTCCTTCCAGACAATTAAACAGCCCTTGTCATGGAAAACCGAGTTTGACCCAGATATGACACAGACAGTGTTCAAGTCTCAACAAGCTCCACTCATTTACCCATTCATATTTGAGAGCTGAGCTGCAAAAAAGCAGCTGAGTGTGATGTCACAAACCCTGACTGAAGTTATAAGAACTCACACTGAAGTTATAAGAAGTGTTACAGCCTGGACAGCTTTCTGAATGAAGCTGCAGACAGGGCAGCCAATCAGAACAGAGTTCACGTGTCACTGTTAAAGGCGAAGTAACAAACACAGCCTGTTTTAACTGTAAGGGATAAATAGAGGGTGGAAAATGGTCTGTTATGACTGCTGGTAGTGCACCAACCCACACAAACATGAAAACCTCGAATCTCAATGTGAGCCCTTTAACACCTCATATGCCTGGAACTGTTATTACTGCTCTGCTATAATATTCAAATTCATTTGAATACACGCAGTTAATCATACACTACCAGTCAAAGGTTTAGATGTGGCTACATATAGAAGGTCATCATATATGAATACACCAACTATAAAACAGCACAGGAATTATGGAGTCCACCTTAAACACCTCCAGAATGGAGCACTACAGGAGGATGAACCAGCTTTCTTAACCTGCAGTGGAGCTGATAGAACAAGGTTTATTTCTAAGCAGGTTTGGAGCAATTCTATTGGTCGGTCCCTCATGAATATTCACTAAACTGAAAGGAGAACTAGAGCTTTTACACTGTGCAGAAAAAGAGATCAAAGTTTTACACCACTAAATATATATTAGAGGTGGAGATATGGAGAAATATCATACTGTGGTACATCAGGAGTATACGTGGTATATCAGGATCATCTCATCAGTTGGAGCTGTTGAGTATAAGCCTGTAGAGTCTTTAAGATCACCAACACCATCCATTTAACCGTTGGGTGTGTCTAAACTTTTGACTGGTAGTGTAAAGGCATATAGGTGTGTACACTCAATCTATAGTCAGTATCGACTCTTCATCAAATTCAAATCATCATAAAATTTCTCGTCTAATTATGAACACAGATGTATGTTTGGAATCTTAGACGCTGCTCTGACACACAATTTCTCCAGCTGTTGTAATAAGTCATACGTGAGAAGCAACACGAAGAATGATAACTGCGTCTTCAATCAGGACTTAGTCAGCATTTTTGGTGAACTGCATGAACCCGTGCCTCCACATTTAACCGTGGCGAACCAAACATCACCATTCAGCCTCCTTGTCTTTGTGCTCTTTACCTGACTAAAATCTGCCCCCCAGGGTCGTTGGTGCAGTGGGGCAGAAACCGTTTCTACTGTATGAAACAGCTCCATGCTGCCTTTACTGTTGGGTGCACTGTCACAGTTTCTAAGTGAGCATGTACACAGTCAAAACGCAATACACATCATGATGGAAACGCTTATTATCTATAATCTGTTTTATCAGAGGACCACAGAAGTTAATTTCCTGTACATGGATTTGCTTACTCAGAAGAGCAGCGTGTGGCTTTTAAAGCGCTTTACACATCAAACTAAATAAACTGTCATTTTTCTAAATAACAGCAGAGCAGCAACGGGGGTGAAATGATGTAGTCTGTGTAGTCAGTCTATGTCAAAGCAGGCTCTTATTGGAATAAACCTTTATGGATCGAATTTTGCCATTTATGGATACATTTATGCCATTAAAAAGTATTAGGACAATAGATATTCACAAGGATTATGTTCTAATACAGTTTAAAGCAAGACAGTAATAGAGATAACGATAAACTAAACATATACAAAATCATCATTTACCGGGTTCTTCCTACTGGGATCGGGCTAACCTGAACCCGAACCCCTAAACTCACATTCCAGTGTGTTTTATCTGAAGGGTATTTTAAACTCAATCTCAAAATTCTGATTTCCCACTAGTTTAACCCTCAAGGCCACCTGGTGAGCATTAAGAGCCCATTGCTTGGAAGTAAATGTGTCCCAAAGTCAGAAAATCAGTGTGAACCTGATTTCCTGTAGTTCAGTAAACTTTTTTGTTTTTCAATAAAAATTTTAAAAATGTAAAAATTAAAAAATTTAAAACAAGAGGGCTTTACACTACCAGTCAAAAGTTTAGAGATGGCTATTGATAGAAGGTTCTCCTTCTGTTTATCTTAATGCTTTACTGTAGAATAAAAGTGAAGACATCAAACTATAAAATAGCATTCATGGAATTATACAGTCCACCTTAAAAACCTCCACAATGGACCTTTACAGGAGGATGAACCAGCTTTCTTAACCTGCAGTGGAGCTGATAGAACAGGGTTTATTTCTAATCAGGTTTGGAGCAATTCTATTGGTCTGTCCCTCATGAATATTCACTAAACTGAAAGGAGAGCTAGAGCTTTTACACTGTGCAGAAAAAGAGATCAAAGTTTTTACACCACTAAATATATATTAGAGGTGGAGATATGGAGAAATATCATACTGTGGTACATCAAGAGTATATGTGGTATATCAGGATATGTACTGGTTCGGACTCTCATCAGTTGGAGCTGTTAAGTGTAAGTCTGTGGAGTCTTTAAGATCACCAACAACATCCGTTTAGCTGTTGGGTGTGTTGAAACTGTTCAAAGCTGTGTTTGATAATTATGGCTACCGCTCTTACGTTCAGCTCAAATTGAGCTAAAGTTGTTGCTGGCGAAATAAACAGTTTTGGTGGTGTTCGAATTGTTTTGGTAGTGACAAAATGTAATATAAAAAAATCTAATGTTTTAATAAAATTAACATAATTACGACACAGAGCCACTCAAATGGAACGGGTTTAGGTCTGAAGTCCGAGAACAGTTAAAAGTACCAAATGTGTTTTCAATTCTGACCTTGAACCAGCTGGATGCAATGATTCATACACAGCATTATGGAAAGAAGCTCTTCAAATACTGACCCACCCAGCGATGACACCAGAAACTCCAACAATCAGCTTTCGGTCTTCCTATTCCTCGAAAGCTGCATTTCAGGTTTTTAAGCCCTGCACATGCTTTAACCTGGTGCTTGCATCACTCCTCTGAATCTAAACAGTGTTACGCACACTTGTGTAACTGTGTACAGTGCTCAGGAGTCGTTGTTTGTTTCTTTAAAATTATTTTGTTCCTGTATTGTGGAAACTGTGCTTGTGTATTCGGAGCTCCATTATTTCAGCTGTAGTGACTTATCAGTCAAGACTTTCAACTGAGCAATAGCAAGCTAGGTTTTACCGTGAGGACGTCAATCAAAATGCTCAAACCAGGGCTTTCTAATGTACCATCCAGTGTAAAAGATGCTCTGCCGTCCAAAAGAGAACATCTAACGAGCCTGACTCCACACGCACTCCATTCCTAGAAGACTTCAAGATGTCATCCAAAACAAGAGATACGCAACAATTCAGCAACACTGAATAAAACACTGACCTACATAAAGCATAGAGACTAATATTTCAGTACTGCCTTACCTGGATTACCTGGTTAGTAATACCGGTCTTGTAATTACTGTAAAGCAATAATGAACCTTTATTCACTCTCCGTATTCACTGTATTCAGAGACTGTCCCAACACTACTACTGAACACTGTATTTGTGTCTTTTACAGGGTGTGTCCTCGACCCTCAACAGTAGCTGCACTACCAGTCAAAGGTTTAGACTACTCATAGAAGGTTCTCCTTATCGTAAAGCTTTACTGTAGAATAAAAGTGAAGACATCAAACTATAAAATAGCACTCATGGAATTATACAGTCCACCTTAAAAACCTTCATTTCGTCAAGCATGTAGTTGGTTTAAGTGTCGCTTAGTAAACACACTCAGTGTTACTCTGACGCCTACGTGGACTCGTCCTCTGATGGACTTCCTTGTTATTTTATGTTTAATTGATGAGAGTGTTCACACCTGTGATGGCGTCCACCTCCTCTTCAATGGAGGTTTGGCGCCCAAGTCCAGAGGGTGTACAGGGTGTGGTGGAGTTCAGGTTCAGACCCAGCATGAAGTTATGAACCTTCCCTGCTCGACCCTCGCGTGTGTTAAAGAGAGACGAGTCGCCCACCATAGATGAGAACATACGCTGGACCCAACTGGCCTGAGCATGACGCTGACGCTCATCCTCCACCTCCGCACTCTCTGTACCAGCTGAGAGAGAGAGAGAGAGAGAGAGAGAGAGAGAGAGAGAGAGAGA
>JAVGWN010002128.1:0-11458 GCA_034552555.1 Semaprochilodus insignis
TCTCTCTCTCTCTCTCCCTCTCTCTCTCCCTCTCTCTCTCTTCCTCTGTCTCTCTCTCTGTCTGTCTCTCTCTCTCTCTCTCTCTCTCTCTCACCCTCTGTTTCTGATATACGTATGTTTTGGTCAGATCAGGTTCATTTGGGATTCGTACACACCCTGTTCTGTCTTTATCTGATTTGGTCTGTATTTCTGTATTCCATCATTTTACACAATAATTAGGCTTTTATTCTGGCTGTTGTTGGATTAATCGGATATAAACTGAATTTCCCGGCTATGGTCGGATTCAGACTGAATTTTACGGCTACGGTCGGATTCAGACTGAATTTCCCGGCTATGGTCGGATTCAGACTGAATTTCCCGGCTATGGTCGGATTCAGACTGAATTTTTTGGCTATGGTCGGATNAAATTTTCTCTGATATGGCCAAATTAGACAAACAAAATTTCAGGACTGATTGAAGCTCTCTCTCTCTCTCTCTCTCTCTCTCTCTCTCTCTCTCTCTCTCTCTCAGCCTTGCCTGCAGTACTGGCCCGAGACGGGCATGCAGCAGTTCGGACCCATGACAGTGGAGCTGCTCTCCCGCTCTACGGACGATGACGTCATCACACGACTGTTCCGGGTCAATAACATCACGCGGGTGGGTCTGCGGCGGGGGCCGGAGGGAGCTGTTCTGAAACATAGCGTCCTCTTTATTAGCCGCTCCATCATAGTGATGAGCCGGTGCCATTAGGGGTTAACGCTGCAGCCACTCTATTATAATGCACCATTAAATGCAG
The DNA here is from genome assembly GCA_034552555.1 of Semaprochilodus insignis. Taxonomy (NCBI): domain Eukaryota; kingdom Metazoa; phylum Chordata; class Actinopteri; order Characiformes; family Prochilodontidae; genus Semaprochilodus; species Semaprochilodus insignis. The sequence goes on from JAVGWN010002128.1 coordinate 776, forward strand.
ACCTCATTAAAAGACTCGCCTGACGTCTGACTTCCTCCAGCTCCACCAAGTTTCTTCAGAGTCCACAACCAATTTACAGAGGCTAATGGACTAAGAGACTAATTGCTTAATTTATCTTTTCGGGGATTCGGTGAATTCAGTGCAGGTGTATTCCAAGCAGCGACTAACACTGTGCTCAATCATGCAGAGTGCCCATTTCACGCAGTAGTAGAACCTCTTAAATTGAAGGAGAGCGTATTTGCATGTTCATGTTTCTAATTGCTTATGTATGTGTGTGTGTGTGTGTGTGTGTGTGTGTGTGTGTGTGTGTGTGTGTTCGAGAAAGAGCCTGTGTGCGTGTAAATGTTTTTTTGTGTGTGTGTGTTCAAGAAAGAGCCTGTGTGCGTATGTGTGTGTGTGTGTGTGTGTGTGTGTGTGTGTGTGTGTGTGCATGTGTGTGTGCATGTCATATGACCTGCATGCTTATCATACACACTCTAAAAGCCCAAAACCTGGAGCTGTACAGTGCTCAGCCTGGAAAAGTGAATGTAACCCAACATTAGCACTATGCTAATCAGATTCTAAGAAAGAAAATGTTTTATTTACATTAATTTCTGCTTTATAATGTCATAAATAATGAAGTACTAAAATGCCCATGAGCTTCCATGAGTATCCCATGTATGTCTTACTTTGGTAGAGGCTGTGCTAGGTAAACTAGCGCGCTATTAGACAGCTAGCTAGGCTAATGTAACTAGCTTTACTTAGATTTACTCTGGTTAACAATGATCCAGATGCTTGTGCCACACACTTATTATATCCACTTAATACAGAACTATGAACAGCAACACTACCTGTAAAACCAGACTTTCAGCCAGGTGGGTCCGGACGTCTTAGTCAGTGTTCCTCTGTGTGCGTGAATGATTGAAGACTGACTGCGGTCCACACTTCCAGCTGACCTTATTTGTCCCCAACGGCTTCATCAATGCCAACCTGTCTCCTAGAAATGTAGTTCCCCAAGTATCCTGACCCGTCCAAAAACCCCCACCCACAGCACACCTGTCAACCAAACTGTCTCCCCTACTCACCTCATGTCACCCCTCCGTCAGCCGAGTGAACTGCCCCTCGGTCCCAACTCTCCCTGCCCGTGTCTCACTGTGCTGGCTGTGTAAAACTCTCAGTGTCACTGTCACAAACAATCCACATCCCCCTCTTCACAGGACTCGAGCGAGAGCTTCCCCCGACGGGACCATGATTATCTCTTCCCCAGTAAGGTACAACCACTAGAGTAGAGCCTGTAGCGGGTAAACTGAGGGAGATGTCGATGCCGTGCCCCTTGAAATCAGCCGAGTGTTTCCGATGCTTTGGGTTTGGGAGTAAAGCCGTATTTTCTGTTCTGCAGCTCCAGGAGGGTCACCTGGTGGTCCGCCATTTCCAGTTCCTGCGCTGGTCGGCCTACCGTGACATCCCAGACTCTAAAAAGGCCTTCCTCACCCTGCTGGCTCAAGTGCAGAAGTGGCAGAGGGAGTGTGGGGAAGGTCGCACTGTGGTCCACTGCCTGTGAGTACTCTTTAATGCTGAGCCTGAAACAATATACCTGCGGGGTGTGAGTGACGGGATCCATAGATTGGGAAGAGGTGGTACAGTGCAGGGAATGTCTCGTTCCATGTGTGGAAAATGGCTCCAGAGCAGATGTTAATGATGGGCTAAAAGGAGTGACTGCATTTGGGCGTGCCAAAGACCATAGTGTGAAGGAAGTAGCTGAATCTGCAGGTGTATGGAAGCGTACGGTCATACGGGTCTACCAGCAGTGGATAAAATCCCAGTCTGCAGGGAATTCTCCTCGGAATTGTGCCAGGGAAGGCATCCACCAAATCTGGCCCAACTGACCAATTCTGAACAACTGAGTGTCTGTGGCTACATCCAGAAACCTGTCCAGTACATGCCCAATCCAGTCACAGCTGTTATTGTGAGCTTAGTTAGCGATACAGCGGGGTCAATAATTGGCTACATCAGTAACCGAACTGCCGTCTCCACCTGCTCTCATTCATTCCTGATCGGCCTCAGTCGTTCCCTTAGAGCCGAAGCAGCTTCGGGCACTTCTTCCTTTCCTCCTCTTTCATGTCCTCATTTTCCTCAGTTTTATGGCTCCTCCACTCTGGCCTCAGGACTCAGCCCCTCCACCTACAGCCTCCAGTCCGTTCTTAAGCTTCTTGCATTCTGTGTTAATGAGAGCGTCTCGCGGAAACAGAGAGCCGGGCTTCAAAGCCGTGCAGCTCCCCCTCTGTCAGCATCCTCAGGCACAGATCTCAGTTCAGTACGAGGTGGTGTTTTCACTTCATGGCTTTCCCCCAGAACATTTCTCTGCGTGCCGTCCTCTGGCAGCACTGCTGATGTCTGTCTGGTTTTAATGCTCCTTCAGTGGCGTAGATGTTTCTTGGACTAACTTTGAGTCTCGATAAAGCAGCCTGTTAATGTTGAGGCTTATTAAGAGCTAGAATGTCCTACTACACTGAAGTGTTACCAAATGTCTTATATAAATAAATCAGTTCTAGGACTCTAGTATGGCACCAAAAATCTGGTGTGCACCATATAATATGTGGTGAGCACTGAATACTAGGTCTGAGGAAAGAAATACACTTGTAGTGCACACTATATAGTATCTGGTGCTCACCACATCATGCCTGTTTAGCCCCAGATATTATGTCACGAGCACCAGATACTATGTGGTGAGCACCAGATACTATGTGTTAAGCACCAGTTTCTGTTTGGTAAGCACTATATACTGTGTTGTGGTGATCTGTTTAACACCAGATTCTATGTGGTAGGCAACATATAATATAGGATATCAAAACACCATATAATGTATAGAGAACTAGCTACTATCAAAAGAAATACACTCCTCGTTTACACAACGTAGTATATGGTGGTCACCACATAGGATCTGGTGCTCACCTGATAGTATCTAGTACTCATCAGTCGTAAATCCAGACCAGGCTAAAGTGTCTTGCTAATGTATCTTTACATGTGGTCTTCCAGGAACGGCGGCGGGCGTAGTGGCACTTTCTGCGCTTGCACCATGATAATGGAGATGGTTCGGCACCACAGCATGGTGGACGTCTTCTACGCCGTCAAGACTCTCCGCAACTCCAAGCCCAACATGGTGGAGACCATGGTGAGCTTCTCGCTCTTGATGATTCTCGTTCTACAGTAGTCTTTGTGATACCAAAAAGAGTACCAGGTTCCTGGTTTGCCTAATGGAGAACCAGAAAAGGCGGGAGGGTGTAGTTAAGTTGAGTGTAGCTGGTACCAAGCAGTGGAAGCGTGACTTCAACGTCTTATGACATTGTCCGCGTTAGCTTACTGGTATTCAGCATTATGATATTGGGACTGCTAAATGACCTCATACTTGAGAGGATCCAGTGGTACCAGGGGAGGAGTCTACCCAAGACCAAACGGATCAGGTCATTTTTCTTATTGAGGAAACAAGCTTAGACCAAGCTTAGTCCCTACATGGTCAGCGACTACAGCATGATGCATGTCTAAAGAGGTCTGTGGAGCAGGGAACCTGCATTCTATGGAGTGGTGGATGGAACCATCCAGTACCTGATCCCACCAATGCTCTTGAATGGTCACAGCATGTGGTCTACCTGGTGTTGATGTAATGCAGCATACGGTCAAGCTGAGTAACCTCTTCTTCATGCCGTTCCAGGAGCAGTACCGATTCTGCTATGACCTGGCCTTGGAGTACCTTGACTGCCTAGAGGTCAGATAACACCTGAACCAGTGACCGGCCCACCAGTGGAAGAGCGAGAGAACCTTTATGAGCCCGCGCCTCGAATCTCCCTGTCTTTGTTTTCCTTTCACTCTCTCTGGTCTCGCAGGCCTGGACGGACGAGCCTTTCTGTCGCGGGGACGTAAAGGCTGCGGGAGCGGAGACCGCGTGAGACCCACCGTGGTTCGACCTGTATTATACCTTTTTGCTTTCGCGTCTATCTCTCTCTTCTTTGGCTCATCGTGCAAGACGTATCCTCTCCGAGAGCTGCCGGGTGAACGGACCGGAAAGGCGCGGATGGGGACGGCGACCCCCGCACCTGTGAAGCGAAGGCCATTTTCATGGTTATGGTGACTGTCACGCTTTGATTTCTGACTCCTGAAGCTCAGCCGATCTCTGCCTTACTCACTGAGCAAGAGGAACACACTGTGTTCTAACAACACCAAGTGACTGCAGCAACAAAAAACAAGAAGATAAAAAAACACGGCCGATGTTGTTTATGTAGAGTATGTGTATCGTTATACCCTGTACATGGTGCAATCTAATGTGGACAGGCGAGCCACGCTTTTCATAAGGGATACCCAGAAAGAGGCCGCGACGACGACGCCGGTGGCGATGACGTGACGGGGACCAGACGTTCCTTCCGATCGGTTTTTGGACGCAGGGCACAGTTGGATTAATTTATTGGTTGGTTGTAAATACCGTAGATATTTTCCAAACCCCGTTTCTAGGTGTCGTCTCCGATGTGCCATTCTCTCTCCGTGTGCGTGTGTTATAAATAAAGAAAAAGAAAAAAAGAAAGGGGGACCACTCGCGCATCTGCATGCCTGTCGTACTGTAGGTGTCCCATTGCGATCTGTGAGCCAGGATACCCGCTTCTCATCAAGAATCCAGAGCAATGCAAACATCTCTGAAACGAAAACAAACAAAAAAAGAAGAACGAACGAAAAGAAAGTGCTACCGTGGGAACAAGGCACTCACCAGAAGAGTCGCTTTTTAAATTTCTATTTATTCATTGTGTTTTCTTTTCTAAATAGTGTAAAATATGAAGGAATAAAACATGATGTTGCTTTTATCTGCCCATCGTCACGCGATCTTCATTTCACAGGCCTCTATATATACAAACATATACCCCATCAGCCATAACATTGAAACCACCTCCCCGTATCTACACTCAGCTCCACTGACCGTACAGGACACTCTGTAGTTGTACAGGTNGACCATTGATCAGCAATGACATGACATACCTGCCTGCCTGCCTGGCTGCAGGATTCAGGCTGCTAATAGCTGTAAATCACGGGCGTTCTGATTGTATGATATTCATATTGTCTAACTACACAAAATTAGTCAAATTAGAGCAACTGCTTTCACCCAAAAAGGGGCGGGGCCATTCTGCAAAAAGGCAGAGCACCCGGAGACATTGCTCTCATCCAAGGTGACAACGTTAGCGGCGAAGGTGAATGAGCTCTATCAGTGTTGAGTCTTGACTTAAGGTGTAGAAAGCCTGGAGCAGTCCTGCATATGCTGGGCTCATCTGGAATTCAACAATGAGCCGTTAGCATCCCAAAAAAGTCCACATCCAGTTTTTTTTTGGACGCCACTGAGCTCCAAACAAATCAATGGGTTCTCCAGCTTGTGGTCACCCATCATCTACCACAAAGGCAGCTTTAGAATTAGCCCTGATGAGTGATCATGTAGGTCTATGTCAGTCGTCATAAAGGGCCTATGTAGGTGCTGTAGCCTAATCAACAGTTAAGAATTACCAATAATACTGTATTTAAGCATCTGACGGCGTATGTAGATGCTGGTAAAAGAAACATTTGACCCAGTTCGTTTGCTCAGAACATAATCATGATCCAAATCTGCGGGTCTGTGCTCGTTTGAGGTTTTAAGAGAAGGAAAAACAAGAGAGAAAGAAGCTTCAAAGCTAAATCTGTCCTGTTTTAATGAACTGCTTATGCTAATACTGCTATTCATGGCTGAAGAAGAGAGATAAGGCTATATGGTGCTCTTCTGGTGACCTCTGTTGACCCTGCTTTAGTCTACCCACACATCTTATTGTTCCGCATCACTTGTTGACCTCCGTACAAGCCACAACATGCCGTGTGAATATGCTCACTCCATGCGCTCCAATTAGCCTTTCACACTCAATGCTTCAATCTGAAAGCTGAATCAATTTGGTGGGGTGTAGTGAAGGAGTGAGGGGGAGGTGGGTGGGGGGTTATCACTTTCCCACCGCAGTGTGAATAAGTACGTGTGCGATTGGCTCTACAGTTAACGTTAAACCATCCAGACAGTTCCTGGAGCACCTGCAGTAAATAGGGCGGGTCAGACCCCCCGATTTCATTTGCTCTTATCATTTAATTAGACGGGCCTTAATCAGTTCTTTATCTGCAGATAAGCGGGCCGCCGGATCTCCTTCCTGGGAGGTAATGGAAGCTTTCTGATGATTCATCAGTCTTGCTCGTGGTCTTATTCTCTGTATGTACTGTCTGATAAGCTTCAATTACCGTCTTCTCTGCACGTCCCCCTCCCACCGGTCCCAGGCCAGCATCGATTTCCTTGACACTCGGACCCCTGAGCTCGGTGGATTGGTTGGGTAATTTAAGCCACGGTCAGTACATTATCATCATCTGTCCATTTCTGTTTCCGCTAAGTGAGTTTGACTCGACCTGATATCATAATCTCAGCACAGCCGCAAGAGGACCGTCTATCTGGACTCGGACCGTCGCTATCCATTACATTAGAGCTTTAACCCAGCTGTTACTGTCTGGACGTTTCATTGAGTAATCTAGTTTTCTTAAAAATGGACTTTCCTGACCAAAACAAACCATGCTGAGCCAGTTCACCCTAAAATGGGAGGACTACGCTGTAGGGCCGTGTTCATAGGGCTACATGATACCTGCATTAGCTTGTCATGAGAACTGACTCAAAGCTGCACAGACATTTACACTGACAAAGTCGTGTGGTAGCAGTGTGTAAACATGTTGCCAAGCCTCTAGGGTCCAGTTAGCAACCTCACGAGCCCACGTGAGGCGCTGTGCCCGGTGTGGTGGTGTTAACAGAGACACTCTGGTGGGTCTTCTGCTCCCATATCCCATGGAAGCTAGAACTCTGCTCTGACCTGCGGGATATGCATGTGGGGCTCCTGTGGTAAATGTGGATGTGGTTTCTGACAGAGTCGCTCGTCTGTTCACACGGACAGTTCTAGTCAGACGCCGCCGGTCACCATCATTAATAAGCACCCGTGGGCGGCCACTGCGCTGTCCACTGTGTGTGGAGATGGCTTTCTATGACGTATTCCAGGAACACACCTGGCACCCACACTCATGCCTCATCATCAGTTCTGTATGTGTGTAAATTAGGAATATAGGAATATGTAAATTCCTGCATATATCATAATAAATACTGGCTTTGGTTCAGGTTCAACAGAAACTGTCAGACATAAAATGCTCATGTGAGTTACCGTGAGCTTGGCGCTAACATACTGTTGAAGTCCCGTAAGGGTGCTAGCAGAAATGAGCTTTGTTGTACAGGTGTTGTTTATTCCTTGTTCTAGGGTTGACATTCATGGGCCAAATAGACCTTTCCCACAGCCACCGCGTGGTCACGTCCAGCTTTGAATAGCAGTCTTATCGTATTTCCGTCTGCACCGTTTAACGGGGCGCTCGCCGGTTTTCAGCCCCCCTCAGAAATCTTGCTTTAGCTTCAGCTCGGCCAACAGGAGAGTAGCTGCCTGGTCTGGAGGTCCCTCCAACATGGACGACAGGCTAGTTTGACCTGGTCGAAGCACGTCATGCAAAACGTTTGAACGTAGTATGACCCTAAACGTCTGTTTACCGCTTCAGAGAGCCCCGAAAGGCGGACATCGTAAAGGGGGGGGGGTGGTCGGTCACGATACTAGAACAGGATTAAAATCATATCCTAACCTATATAACACATACATGATGCTTTACTCTCCTAACTGGGTGGAATGGATGACATCTGTGAGTCAGGCGGGAGCTTACTGATTGACTAGCATGACCTGCGGTTAGCCGGTAGGCGAGCGATGTCACATGACCTCGGTGAACCAATGACATGGACGTGAGCCGATGGCACATGATATTGTTGGCGAGTGAACATTTTAAATAGTTCATCCCGAAAAGAGGACTAATAGGCGTCTGTCCGGGTATTGGGCCAGACGGAGGACAGGGAGTTGGAAACCCGGGCGGTCTGCCCTAAAACCGGACGTGTGGCCACCCTACATATAATGTGTTTATAAAGCACATAGGAGCTTCATAGCAGAGTGTGTTCGTATGTTCAGTACCACATCACACGTGTAGTAGCACTTACTGAGCTTCATACTGGAGGAGAAACAGTCGGTCAGTTTGAACTCTTCTCAGTTAGCCTGTTAAGCATTAGCAGCGTTAGCGCCCTGAACACCACGTCTAACACAGAGTTACAGTATTCCTACATTACTCACGGGGCTGCGGCGCTGAGGGGTCTGTTTCACAAGGGCAAACCTCACTAATAACAACTTCCAGTCTGGTACAAACTGCATGGGTCTCGGTTTTCATTGGATGCCTCAGTATAAGTGACACATGACGAGCGGAGCTGTTTAGCTGATGTTGAACACGATGGAGTGAAACTGATGGTATTTTAGGAAGGGGGCTGGAAACAGTTTCACTCTACTACCTATGGTTCCGCATTGATGGTCCATTGAAGGCCTAGCTCTGTCACGGGTCACCCCTCTTAATTAAGCCCCCCTTAATGAACCTCTGTGAAGTAGGAGAATTAAACTATGCCAATTAAACTCTGCTGATTCATCAAAATATAGATTTTAAAAAATCGAGCATGAGTTAAAAATTCCAGTTCCATGTGGTCTGGAAGTAAAGTCTCCGAGTGCCGTCTGTTTGAGTCCGATTACAGGAACCTGGATGGCCTCCTCTATTGTATCCTCTCCCGCACAAAAGCATGTCTACAGTGCCGGCTCTCCTCCGCTCTCCTGAGGCTAATCTGAGTACGCGCACAATGTCAGTCACCGTGAAAGCTGGCGTTCGTTTGTCTCCGACACAAAAGCTGTCCTGGCATGTAGGAGAGCCGAGCTCTGGAGTAACATGTGACGAGAGTGACGTGGAAGGTCGAGCCCGGACTGCTGACAGTAGAGGACACGCCACGCGCTCCCGTCACTCAACCGGAGTGAGCTTTTCATGGCTGTTTCTGATATTAGCCTCTTCTATCTAAATGTCAGGTTGTGGCCTGTGACAAGGTCCGGGTCCGGTTTTCCACCCTCCACACCTCGAAGCAGGATGCATGGCCTTCATTGAATGCTAATGTGGTCTCCTTATCACGGCCTTAACACTCCATTTGCATGCCTTAAATGGGAGCTACACGTCCGGCTCTGTTCGGATGAATATATGCATGGATTACCGGCCGCCTCGAGCCCGTATTAAGCCATGTCTCTTTCTCACCGTACGCCGCGTATACCGAACTGAAACAGTCTCGAGGAACTCAATATTAATCTCAAAGGATTTGGACCTGTTGACATGCAGCCTTGCAGGAGTTTGGACGGCCGCTCGGTTTCCAGGTTTTCAGCAGCAGATAGAGCACCGGGTGGAGCCTTATCGCACCCGCGCAGGTCCCTGTCACATCTGACCTATCAAATGTCAGGCCGCGGTTCACGGCTCCCGGAGCCAGCAGTGGCCAGAACTGCTGATGAGAGGAAAGGACGCAGGACAGCACAGCGAGGACAAAGGAATGCTGAAAGACGCATAGACCTCTGCAGAGACTCTGCAGTGCGCACCGCTAATCTCTCCCCACTGGCCTTGTTTCAAAGCTCAGTTTAACCTCTCCGGGCTCCTCATGCTGCAAACGCCTTGAAACACCTCTTCCAGTGTTACCCTTCGGTATTCGGGTCAGCAAGTCAGCTTCTAACACATTTAGGGCTTTTTGATCTTGGATATGAAACCCTTTCACATTTAGTGACCCAATAATCTAATTATGTTCATTATATTCAGAGACTGAACATTCCATCCAAACACTAGAAATGTGTGTGTATTAGTTTTTAATGTTCAAATCCAAAGTATCTAACTGCTCACCATGTGGCCACCAGGGACAGAAATGCAGCCACGCTTCCTGCTCTAAAATCCAGGGGCGTGGCTAAAATAATTTACAATAATTGTAGGGGTTAAGGTTTAGTGTAAATTTAGGAGTTAGGGGTTTAGTGTAAATGTAGGGGTTAGTGTAAATGTAGAGGCTAGTGTAAATGTAGGGGTTAGGGTTTAATATAAGTGTAGGTGTTAGGGGTTTAGTGTAAATGTAAGGGTTACGGTTTAGTGTGAATGTAGGGATTAGGGATTAGTGTAAATGTAGGGGTTAGGGTTAGTGTCAATGTAGAGGTTAGTGTAAATATAGGGGTTAGGGTTTAGTGTAAGTGTTGGTGTTAGGGGTTTAGTGTAAATGTAAGGGTTAAGGTTTAGTGTGAATGTAGGGATTAGGGATTAGTGTAAATGTAGGGGTTAGGGGTTAGTGTAAATGTAGGGGTTAGGGGTTAGTGTTAATGTAGGGGTTAGGGTTTAGTGTCAATGTAGGGGATAGGGTTTCATGTATATGTAGGGGTTAGGGTTTAGTGTAAGTGTAGGTGTTAGGGGTTTAGTGTAAATGTAGGGGTAGGGGTTTAGAGTGAATGTAGGGGTTTAGTGTAAATGTAGGGGTTAGGGGTTTAGTGTGAATGTAGGGATTAGGGGTTTAGTGTGAATGTAGGGATTAGGGTTTAGTGTAAATGTGGAGGTTAGTGTGAATGTAGGGGTTAGGGGTAGTGTAAATGTGGGGGTTGGTGTAAATGTAGGGGTTAGGGTTAATATAAATGTAGGGGATAGGGGGTTTAGTGTAAATGTAGAGGTTAGGGGGTTTAGTGTAAATGTAGGGGTTAGGGGTTTAGTGTAAATGTAGAG
>JAVGWN010002129.1:0-11458 GCA_034552555.1 Semaprochilodus insignis
TGAGCTGTAGTGTTCAGTAGTGAGCTGCAGTGTTCAGCAGTGAGCTGCAGTGCTGGACTGTGAGTCGTAAACATTTGGCACATTTGCCTGGTGATTTTTTTTTTTCAGTTTTGTACAATTTTAGATTGAAAAAAGAAAAAGGAAATGAACGGAAAGGAAAGGACAGGACAGGAAAGGAAAGGACAGGACAGGAAAGGACAGGACAGGACAGGAAAGGAAAGGACAGGACAGGACAGGAAAGGAAAGGACAGGACGAGATGAACAGGAAAGGAAAGGAAAGGAAGGCACAGGACGGGACGGATGAATAGGAAAGGAAAGGAAATGAAAGGAAAGGAAAAGAAAGAAAATGAATGTAAAGGAAAAGAAAGGACAGGACACGAACAGAAATGACAGGAGTATGGCTTATTCAGAGTCATTGTTTGGGAAGACTTAATAAACACTCTGTCTCCTCAAACCTCGTCCCACCAATCAGCAGCCATGGGCTTCTCTAAGCAGCTGCCCAGCACTCTATGAAGCTATGAGAAGATAGCAGAGTGTTCTCTGGGAGCCGGTTCCCCAGTTCCTAACGTCATTAAGAAATGAAAAGGTAAAGGTCAAGTTGAGGTCTGGAAGAGCAGAAAGACTGAGAGAACTGCTGGTAGGATTAACAGAAAGAAAATACGACCTTCATGGAGGAGTCATCAGGAGAAAACCTTTCCTGCGACCTCACTACAAATTATACAAGAAGAAAAACTTCAGAAGTTTGCAAAGGAGCATCTAATCAAACCTGACGCACTTTGGAAATAAGTCCTGTGAACTGATGATGAAGTTAAAATAGAACTTTGTGGAGGTGTGTTTGGAGAAAAAAAGATGTAGGATGTCCGGCTGTTAAGCATGGGGGTGGATCGATTGTGCTTTGGGCTCGTGTTGCGGCCAGTAGCAACATGTCACTGGTCGAGGGAAGAGTGGATTCAATTAAACACCAGCAAATTCTGGAAGCAAAGACTCAGCAGTTACATTCTGGCACCTCAGTAGCTTCCCCTATTCCACCTTAAATCGTGCAGCATTCATTATTATATCACCACAGGCGCCAGAATGTAACAGCAGCACCATTTAAGGTGGAACATTAAAATGCAAATAGATAGCTCAACTCTCAGAGATCTCTCCACCTTTGAAACTTCCTTGCCTGATATAAAAGCTACTTACTGAATATTTGTCCTTCCGATCTTCTCCTCTTTAGTTCTTTCTCTATCTATCCCTCTTGACAAAGTGTGGAGTTCAGCACGTAGCCCCTCCCTTTTCCCCTATCCTGTGCACGAATACAAATGACCCTCTGTCTGAGCCACTTTGTTTATTTCCCATTTACAGAGCCAGGGCTGTGTACCAATACTGGGCTGTTAAGAGATATTCACTTAGTTTAACTAAAAGTGCACTGGATTAATGGCGTATACTGAACCTTTAAACATGTATAAAAATGTGTGAAATTGAACATAAAATTGGTGTGTTAAGACGTGATTAAAAGATGGGAGTTCATCTGTTTATCAGTTTTTCATTAACAGGCAGAAATAGTCTTGTTTTTGCATGTATGAACTGACGACCTGTTCTCTTTTTTTTTCCTCAGTCCAGCACAAGGAACTCGCAATACTCATGTGCTCTGATATAGATGAGGATAAAGAGGACGTATATGGACTTGATGGAGAAGAAAAGTACCATGCTGATTTCACTCAGGAGAAAGAAGTGTTGACACTGCCAGATTTTGCAGATCGTTTCTCCTATGCAGAAGAAACCTATGACCAAGCTGTCGCTAATCAGAAAACGTGCAGACGCAATTTGGGTGTTGCTGTAAAAAGTTACAATAACCCTGCAGAACCGAAGGGTAAGACATCACAATCACTACAACACACCTTTATTTACAAGTAAAAGAACCACGGAAAGCTCATCACACATAAAAGAAGACATGCATGAGCTCTGAGTTTAAAAATCTCAACAGATGTTGAAAACATAAGAGATCCCGCACATGATAATGCTGTTGCCACAAGTCGTCAAGTTCACACACCTTCTCCATTTAGTTCTCAATTTAGCCGCCATCCTGACAGCTTCTTCCTTACACAGTTAAACATCCTGTTCAGCTCGGCTCTTGTGGGTTTACAGTCTCTCAGGCATGACGTCAACACCTTGTTTCACACCAGAGAATCAGCGTCCACCATACACTACAGGAAATACTGAATGGCAGTCCCAACTGCACTGGGAGAGGATTGAAGGAGTAAAGATTGGATTATAGACACCCCACACTACAGGACACCAAGTCGTCCACCCAACACTACAGGATACTGAATCGTCCACCCCACACTAGAGGACACCAAGTCGTCCACCCAACACTACAGGATACTGAATCGTCCACCCCACACTACAGGACACCGAGTCGTCCACCCCACACTACAGGATACTGAATGGTCCACCCAACACTACAGGATACTGAATCGTCCACCCCACACTACAGGACACCAAGTCGTCCACCCCACACTACAGGACACAGAGTCGTCCACCCGACACTACAGGATACTGAGTCATCCACCCGACACTACAGGATACTGAGTCGTCCACCCCACACTACAAGACACTGAGTCGTCCACCCCACACTACAGGACACCGAGTCGTCCACCCCACACTACAAGACACTGAGTCGTCCACCCTACACTACAGGATACCGAATCGTCCACCCAACACTACAGGATACTGAATCGTCCACCCAACACTACAGGATACTGAGTCGTCCACCCGACACTACAGGACATTGAGTCGTACATCCCACACTACAGGATACTGAATCGTCCACCCAACACTACAGGATACTGAATCGTCCACCCAACACTACAGGATACTGAGTTGTCCACCCGACACTACAGGACATTGAGTCGTACATCCCACACTACAGGATACTGAGTCGTCCACCCCACACTACAGGACACCGAGTCGTCCACCCCACACTAAAGGACACTAAGTCGTCCACCCCACACTACAAGACACTGAGTCGTCCACCCCACACTACAGGATACCGAATCGTCCACCCCACACTACAGGATACTGAGTTGTAAATATCGAACATGTTTAAAATGTATGATTAATGCTCTGGGCAGTCCTGACTATACTGGGAGTAAGCCAGATGAGTGAAGATTGGTCCATAGACATCCCACACTACAGGATAATCTGGGAAGATTGACCTTGAAATTGGCCCGATTGTCCTGTAGTGTGGGCCAGTCATTAATGAGCATGCTATGATGTATTAACTGCTTTAAGAATCACTCATTAAGAATCTTCTAAACCGCTGGGGTGCAGAGGGTGCTGGAGCCTATCCTTCCTGGACAGACAGACACACAGACATTCAATCACAAACTCACACCTAGGGGTTCAATTTAGCATCTCCAATTCACCTGACTGCATGTCTTTGGACAGCAGGAGGAAACTGGAGCAGCCGGAGGAAACCCACACATACAGGGACGGAACTGCAAACTCCACACAGAAAGGGCCAAAGAAGGGAATGGAACCCAGGCCCTTCCTGCATTGAGGCGCCATGCACCATGCCCCCCGCCTTAAGAATCAGTTTTATCAAACTTAACTCCTGCCAAACAGAATGCACAGGATATGATAATTATGCCTGTCTTTGTATTTCCATTCCATGACTATGTTAACATGCGTGACTACTTTTGTTCATAGATTCGCCGCAGTGTTCAGTCTACTCCAAGTACAAAGTACAGCTGGGCATTGGAAACACTCTCATCTGTTACATCACTGGATTCTACCCACCTCATGTTGAAGTATCGTGGACCAGGAACAATGTAAACGTTACAGATGAAGCGATTCTCAGCAGGTATTATGTTACTAATGATGGAGCTTTTAGTCTGATCTCTCATCTGAGCTTCACTCCAGAGGAGGGCGACATCTACACCTGCACCTTGGAGCATGCGGCCCTGGAAAGACCTCTAACCCGAACATGGGGTAAGATTTATACTTGCTTATACGCCTGAAGTTCATTAACAGGCAAACTTCTTAACCAAAATGCTGTGGCAGGCATCCCTCGGGCACCAATGAGATTGGTGAAGGGCAGCAAGAAGGCGATGCCTGAACCTTATGTGTTGGCAACTGCTGTCAGAGCCACAAAGGCCTCCTCCCATTTCTGATGGCAGTGAACAGCATGCAAGTTTTGGGTACCACCTTCTTGTGGCTCTTATTGTTGCCTGAAGGACGGAGTCCTGGAACAAATACGATTCAAATAAATAAGCACATAAATTATACACTCATCATCAAAAAAATAGCTGCATTCAGAAGGAATCAACCAACAGGAATGAAACTTGGTGGGTAGGTTTGACATTGCAAGACATGCTAACGAATCAAGTTTCATGCTCGGCCATGCATGTGATGTTAGCAAGGATGGGCCTTATCTCTGTACCTGATTGACTATATAAGGTCGTCCGGTTGCATGTGCCTTCCATTCTGACTTGTGCTGTTGTGTTGGTAGCATCCTTTGTAAGTAAAGTATGCCTCATAGAAGAGTTCGCAAGCGAGCAGCTGGAAGAGTTGGAGAGGGGTCACATCGTAGGGATCTGGGAAGCGGGATGGTCTTATCAACATATTGCAGATACTACCATAGCACGCTGTTGGCAACAGCGACATGAAGGATCTAGGAAACCTACACGGACCCTGGAGAGGGAGGACCAACGGATTGTCTGACATGTGCGGAGTGATCCAACAGCCATGATTGCGAACATTCAGCAAGCAGTGATGCCCTCCATGAGTCCTCCTGTTAGTGCCAGCACCATTGGCCGATAGCTGCACGACGCATGTACATAGACCGTTACGATGACTGCCCCTAAAACTGCGCCATACTGAGAGACACTACTTCTGTATGTGTAGCTCAAGAAATATTGATCATATCAGTCTAAATTGATCATCATTTATTGATCCTGGAGACCTTTATCTTCCTTCCCAACAGCATTCCCAATCCCACACCTCCTTCTGGGTGCAGCTGTTCTTTTGATGATGAGTGTAAATTTTACAGTATGTAAATTATTTGAATTGTTAGAATTTACATGCATCTATTTTTAAAAGTATGTGTTGTACAGATGTGCAGGTGGCTCTGCCCGGTGTGGGTCCGTCTGTGTACTGCGGAGTGGGTTTGGCTGCAGGACTGCTGGGAGTCGCTGTTGGAACTTTCTTCCTGGTCAAAGGAAACAACTGTAACTGAGAATTTCTCACACACACTCATCTATTAAACCGCTTTATCCTGGGTCGTGGGGGTTGCTGGAGCCTATCCCAGCATTCAATCAGCGGAGGGCAGGAAACACCCTGGACCGGCAAACTGAGAATTTGACTAGAATTTGGTTTATGTCTACAAGCCTTTGCAAATCTATTTAAACTCTCTGAATCCACTGAAAATACTGCTATATGCTTCTATATTGTGGTGTTTGTCTCCAACAATGCTGTGTGCACAAAAAAAGTATTTTGTTAATAAAGAGTAATTTGTTAAACTGTCTGCAGTTCTTTAATAATAATGTTNCAGATCTCACCACTCATGTAGTATCATTTGGACACCACACATCTTGGAATCTTACACTAAAGTGGACATGGAACATCTTCATTTTGGCTTAGTGGCAAATGGCTTAGTAGACCCTTTCCAGATGGTAGATTTGAATAATGTTATTTGGCATCTGTAGGTGTATCTGTTTGCGATCTTCTAGCCGCTTCACATTGCTAGACAGGTTCTATTTAAAGGGGCATTATGTAATACCTTTACTTTACTAAAACATAAAATGCCTGTTTCATATTGTCAGAGTTTAAAATAACATGTTGAAGTTAAACGACCAGCTCCCCCGATAACAGAGAGACAGAGATATAGAAATGCACATGAGCTGGTTTACAAACGTAAACCTGAGTCTGCTAGTGATCTAGAATCCTTAGTGTATCACACAGTGCAATTTACAAGTGTGAAACTTGATATTTCCCAGTTTTGTTCAGGCCAAAAAATTCCTTATTCACAAACAAAACACTGTAGAACTGTTCCAATAGAACAATGAAAATTTGTAGCCCACCATTCTCTCTTCTGCTTTTGCTGGTTTAAACGTTTTTAAAAGATGTTTCAATTCTCTAAATCTCACCCTCAGTCCACATCACTGGTGTAGAAGACAGCAGTCAGTCTAATATGAACATGGCATCTTGGCATACCAACCGGTGGACTTGAACTACCTGGCTGTAACTCAAATGCAGCCAGCCACCAATCAGCATCAGAGTTGGTGTTTTAAATAGGCAAATATTAATGGTGTCTTATTTGATGCTTTTTTATCTTCCACCATTTCAGCTCAGGGGTGTGTCCTATCACTACTTTTATTTGTCCTGCATATCATATATAATAAATGTCTAAACCATTATGAAGGCAGATATATCAAGTCTGCAGATGATGCCCACCCAGAGGAAATATCTGCCCTTCCAATGGAAACATTACCATTATAGCTATTTTCTCACCATAATCACAAGCCGTCCAGGCCCTGAAGTCGCAAAGGAGCCCTAAACCATGATGCTCCCTCCACCATGCTTCACTACTGGGATGAGGTTTTGCTGTGTAGTGTCCTTTTTCCTCCAAACATAGTAATGTGGATTTGTGAGGTCCCACTTTTGTTTCATTTTCCCAGAAACACTATGGAACATCCGGGTCTTAAGGAAACTTTAGATGGGCCACAAAATTGCATTTATTTATTTATTGATTTGTTATTTTTATTTGGACAGTAAGGGGCTTCCTCATGGTGTCCTTCCATGAACAGCAGTGCTGCTGGATACCTCAGTGTCACTGCTGGACTGAGAATTGTCCACCAACTAAAAGTATGCAGCCAACAGAGTCCTGTGGGCAGCGTCAGTATCCTGTGACCACTGATGAAGGGCTAGAGGATGACCAACACTGCACTGTGCAGCAGCAGATGGTCTATCGTCTCTGACTGTACATCTACAAGGTGGAGCAGCAAGGTAGGAGTGTCTAATAGAGTGGACAGTGAGTGGACACAGTGTTTAAACACTCCAGCAGCACTGCTGTGTCTGATCCACTCACACCAGCACAACAGACACTAACACACCACCACCACGTCAGTGTCACTGCAGTGCTGTGAATGATTCACCACCCACATGATACCTGCTCCGTGGTGGTCCTGTGGGGGTCCTGACCATTGAAGAACAGGGTAATACAGTATACAGAGAAACAGATGGACTACAGTCTGGAACTGTACAACTACAGAGTGTCCTATATGGTCAGTGGAGCTGATAAGATGGACAGTAAGTGTAGAAGGAGGCGTACAGTATAGTCAGTCACACACTGGGTACAGGCCCTTTAAGAGACCGCTAAGAGAGCCTTTACTCAGGCACACACATGCATCAGCTATTGAGTAGTGTTTTACTACAGAAAAGGATGGATGCGAGGAAGAGGCCTTGAGAGAAACCTGGAGGTATCAGGGGAACCCATCCTTCTCTGGTCAGCACCAGACTGTGAAGATTAAACATAGCTGGTAAAAAAGTAAAGCTTATAAAGATTATAACCTTCTGAATGGAACGAACATGGAGCAGGATGGCTGTTAGAAGGCACAGACACTGCATATGTGAGTTAAAGGGTGTGATGATTGGTGGAGGGGGCTGGGTGATGCATTGCAACAGCACACATGTAAACATTGGAAATAAAGGTAAGTACAAAGACTGACCTGGGTTATCAGGTACAAACAGTTATTATTAGGAGTTATACCTTCTTAACTCCAAACCCATAGTCTTAAATATGCTTTTTGCTGCTGCCTAGTAACCTGTGATGAAGTGGAGTGGCAGTTTCTGATTGGTTAGTGGTCTGAAGAGACTCTATGAACTGGAGCTCACTCTCTTAGACTCTTTCAGTTGTTGGATGTCGAGCAAGACAACATGTTGCTGACTCTGCAGCTGCTGCTCCTACTGACTCTGTCTATAAAGACAGGTATGTTTACATTTAACAATCATTTCATAAACCCTATTTGAAAGAAATAGATATTTTATACTTAATATTTCTACACCCATTTAAAGAAAAGTAAAATTAGGAATGTGTGATTTCTGAATGCTCTTGAACCTTTAACCTTTAATAAAAGTACACGGAATAGATTTCCAGTGTTTTTCCTGAGCAACTTAATTTTACTTATACATATTTTGAATTTAATGTCTGTAAGACACTCAGTCAAAAACTGGGACAGAGCCATGTTCACCACTGTGTGACATCAGCTTTCCATTAATAACGCTGTTTAAGTGAAGACACTAATTGTTTTGTGAGCAGAATTTTTACCCATTCCAGCTCGATACCAGACTTCAGCTGGTCAAAAGTCCGTGAACGGTGCCATCTGATTCACCTCTTCATGATGCCACATACATTTTTTTTCTATAGGAGACAGATCCAGACTGCAGGCAGGACAGTCCAGGACACACACTCTGTGTCTATGAAGTCATTCTGTTGTAGCAGGTGCAGCAGGAGACCTGGCATTATTAATAGACATCAATAGCAGCATACATTTCTCTAAATTCCCAGTATATGCCTCTGCTTTAACAGTACCTTTATACGTATGCAGATCAACCCTGCTATGGGCACCGATGCCCTCCATACCATGACAGATGTTGGCTTTTGCAACTTTCACTGATAAAAAAAAAATGTTGATGGACCCTTTTAGTCAAACATCCATTTCTATCCAAAATAAGCCCAAATATGGACTCATCTGACCACAACACACATTTCTACTGTCCTTCAAACCATTTGAGTTGGCCGTGTCTGTATATAGAACTGACAGTGTTAAGTGACACCAGTTTTCCAAAGTTCTCCCAAGTCTATGTGGCTATACTTAACACTGTTACAAGATGGTTTCTTGTGCACTGCCGTCTAAGAGCTTGAAGGTCACACACATTCAGCAGTAGTTTCCAGCTTTGCCCTACACTGAGTGAGATTTCTTCGAATTCCTGGCCACTTTTCACAGCATTATGTACAGTAGATGCTGAAAGACCTGAAGTCTGTGCAGTATTGCATTGAGAAATGTTCTTTTAGAACTATTTGCTTGTAAAGGCTAAGCCTTGGATGGCTACTTTTATACCCGGTTACGATCCCTGAACTGTTACCAATTCACCTGTGCATTGTGGAATGTTTCAAAACAGTTTAATTTGGATATTCTATGAACTTTTTACTCCTAATTTGGTCCTGTCCCAGCTAATTTTGGTTATTTATGTGTTTTTATTTATTTGTGTGTTACAGAGATTAAATTCTAAATTTGTTTATATTTGTGCATTTATATTTTGGGCAAACCAAATAATGAAAGACTTCTTTGTACTTGTCAGTTAAATAAACCTGTTTCTACAGTGTGCCCCAATAAATAGTACCAACCTTAGCCCTGACTGATTTTTGTTGGAGGCAATTACTTTTGGTTACCATCTGTCGGTGTAGTCGAGCCAATACATTATATCAGTTTAGTCAGACCTTCATTAAATGAAATCAGGTGCTACTGCAGCTAATGGAACAGAATAAAGTTGTGGTTATGTGAAGAAAGCTGCAACCTGGCCATTTTATCTCGGCATGGCCATAGTTTTCACAGCAGGCGGTTCTCACCCTGCCACTTTCCTCTCATTTTCTTTTTCTTTATTTCATTAGCAGATGGATATTACATGTATGTGACAAATGAATGCATCACCAGCTCGTCGGATCTGTCTGATATGGAATACATTTACACCAAGTACTTTAATAAGATTCCATACATGCATTTTAACAGCACCGTGGGGAAGTTTGTGGGGTACACTAAGTTTGGAGTGTATAATGCAGAGCTCCGGAACAAGGGACCTGAACTACAGCGGAGGAGAACTCTACTAGATAAAGTCTGCAAACACAACATGAAAAATGCTTACACCTACATTTTTGACAAGACAGGTAAGCTGAATGAAGCAGTTCGCTTACAGACTCAATGAAGACAACATTAAAGATGTTGGAAAGTGTTGGACATGTCCAGTGTTTTAATGCTAATCATATTTTTAATGTCACGTTCAAAGTTAATTTCATCAGCGTTTTGAGCAGCATTGTTTTTACTATACCACCCATCCATCATGAACACTCATCATCAAAAAAACAGTTTCACCAAGAAGGAATTGTGGGATAGCAGGTCTGTTGGGAAGGAAGATAAAGGTTACCAGGAACAATTAATGATGACACATTTCGACTGATATGGACAATATTTATTGAGCTACACATACAGAAATAGTGTCTCTCAGTATGGCGTTCCTAATGGTGTCCAGTGATAATCCATCCTATGCAGCTTGAATATTCTCACACAGTTCCTGCAGATTTTGCAGTAGGGGTGGAGTGACACCACAGCTTCATCTTGGTGCTGACCACGGTGCCTCCACACATGGATTTGTTGGTCGTCTCCACCAAGACAAAAGCGGGACTCGTCACTGAAGATGACCCGCTGCCATTCTGAGTCACTCCGTGACAGTCTGGCACTACACCGTTGCAGTCTTTGGTGACGTTGACGTGGTGTAAAGGGCAGTTGTCGTAACGGTCCGCATGCATGTAGTCCTGCGTCGTGTAGCCGTCTGCCAATGGTGTTGGCACTAACGTGGCCGTTGTGGCCGTTGGTTCAGTCTGGTACAGCGATAAGGACCGTTCAAAGATAATGTGACATTTATAATGTAACATAGAACTAGTACACAGTACACCAAGCTAACATATCATTCACTGTATAGCTAAAGCTATTCATAAGAGTTCTAGTCATAAACAGCTGCAAAATTACATAAATCTATCAAATATCTTCTTTGCAATGGACTGATAAGACTTTGACAGACTTTGGTAACTGGGATTTGGGTAACTTGGGTTATGGGGAGATGGCTGAAATGTTCCTGTTCATTCTCACTATGTCAAGTCTGACATCAGTTAAATACTGTCTACTGAGCATGTATTGTTTGAATGTACTAACTTGAATGCACGCATATGGTCGTTTTAGTAATGCACTAATATTTGTTATATGCAGTGAAGCCAAGGGTTGAGCTCATGTCAGAACAGGAGGCCAGTGGTGATCATCCAGCCATGCTGATGTGCAGTGCATATGACTTCTACCCCCCAGCCATCGACGTGTACTGGCTGAGAGACGGTAAAAAGGTGACCACGGATGTGATTTCCACTGAGGAGATGGCTGATGGAGACTGGTACTACCAGGTCCACTCCCATCTGGAGTACACACCCAAATTTGGAGAGAGGATCTCCTGTGTGGTGGAGCACGCTAGCTCCAAGGAACCCGTCATCTACGACTGGGGTGAGAATAAAGAGTCAGATTATTTATAGCCTATTTACACTGAGCAGCATCAAGCTTCTTGGGCTGAGCAGTTAGTAACAAATCGCAGATGTAAACTCACTGGACAAAACATGAGTCAGTGGCTCATGGAGTATAGCGTGGTATAGCGTGTA